>CAJQZM010039829.1:0-13884 GCA_907164665.1 Colias nastes | reverse complement strand
AATATTCTAGAGAATTTTAAATTATACCATTACTTTCATAAAACATAGTAGTTAGTTTTTTTTAAACGAGCTACTAAAGAATTAATGAAACAAGTCAAAATCACTCTTAAAATCGATACGGCCTCTTAATTCATATCTCTTCATAAATCAGTTTCTGCTTAACATTAATAAATTTCAAACACATAACTACGAAAATAAATGTACTATATGATAAGGATGTGCTTAGTATAATAGTCGATAAACTTTGCAAGGATAATTCATAAAAGAGTTTATCACGCGGCATGACAAGCCGTAATGGCTATAATGGCTCCAACAAGGAATGCTCATGTCGCTGTAGCCAGCCTTTAATGAGCGCAGTTGTTAACGGCAAATGTCGTAGTGATGTGCTTTGTATCATTATATCGATTAAATTTTTCTAATATTTAGCTGGTGAACTATACACGTTTATGTTAACGTTTCAAAACAACAATGTTTTACTTTACAAAGCATAACTATTTGTAATTTAGGATCCACCATACTTCACCACATTGCTCTATCTTCTGAACTAGTAGTTGATATTATGTTAACAATTAAGTACTTATCTAATAAATTGGGACTAAATAATGTAGACCAACGCGAATGTTGAACTACATGAGATGCGGTTTTCTTTTTTAGTAGAATAACCTAGTCAGGATTAACAAAAGAAGAAGAACATAAAGAGTTATCGAAATTCTATATTTGTGTCCGAAATTACTATATGTGGGAAATTCTACATTTCTTCCATTTTCTGAAAAATCGTGAACGTTTAGAAAATAAATATAACAAATATTAAATATTCCAATAAATCGATAAACAGAAGCACAACACTAGACACCATACAGAATTGCTTAATAACTGTCACCGTGAACAGTGCTGTGCCGCAATTTGAAGGTGGTATGATCGTTACATTTATCGATTAGAATCCTCCCATTAGGATTATCACAAACTGCACATAAATCGGTGTTAAACATAACTTGCTTAAGAAGAAGGCTAGAAAAACAGAAATCAAACGAATTAGATTATACATACTTAGTATTGGAAAAATATAAATTCATGTCATTCAATTCTTTAAATTAATATCGACAAAAAAGTCAAATATTATTTCAGTTATCGTTATGCTTATAAATCATGATTCCAAATTATTTCATATTCAAAATGATTTCAATCATATATTATTTAGCTAACTGTATAAAATTTTAAAATTGGTTTTCAAGTTAACCGAATAAAATGCTTCAAAGCGAAGGAAACTAGTACGAAATAAAATTCCAGGTAATTTGTCTCATTAGCAACACTTTCGTTTCGTGCGCGAGTTCTGTTGACTCGTTTACTTAAAAGGCTAATGAAACTACTAGCTATCTTGTTAGGGATTTAAATAATTGTAGGTTAACGCTCCTATAACATTACTTTTGGTAAAACATGTGGCTGGATATTATCTCCATAAAATAAAAAATTCAGATTTAATCAACGCTTTTGTAATTCAACTAACTTTGGTCTTGAATATTGCATTTTCTCCCATACAATGCGACATCATATAAAATTTACCATATATTGTGCAGTTTAAAAATGCGAAACATTTTACATTGTACATCGAACACAAAGGATTGTTTATTATATGAATAGAATGCAAAGAAAATTGCTATTCTTTTTTAATAGGGGTATTAAAATTCATCGTTTTGACGGAATAACTGATCGTAAATACTTTTAATCTGCACGTTTTAGAACACCTATCAAAGCACAAACAATTTACAAAACAATCAACTCCACATGAATTCAATTTAATATGTAATTACGAACATAAATTTCATCGCAAAATATTATTTTGCTGGCGTTCTAAACAAATTTAAATTTCTGTTGATTTTAATTAAAATCCTTTGTGTCTGTCCGTATATTGGGGTCCCTGGACCGTCTTTAATTAATTGTTTCTTATCATTTTGTGAGAGCCCCCCGACAGGTTGAGCATTCCAAGTCTCTGTTTATATACAGTTATTAAATTTCAAATTAAAGCGATACAAGGGATTTTAGTTTAAGCATACATAGAAATCAGTAAATATTAAAGTAATAGTAAATATAGTAATTTTCCTCAAACTAGAACGACTGTTTTATGCTAAATCAATTAATCTAATATCATCTTTTATAATACTATGAAATATTTTGATACTTCAAACTTTTGGATTAAACTCTTATTTGGAAAATGAAAATATATTACTCAATGTGAAAAGAAAATATATTACTCAATGTGAAAAAAGGGATTATCACAAGTCTTAATTTAATTCCAATATTTATATATCGTACAACACATTAATCCTCATCCTTCGTACAAACATTGCATTTAAACACATCAAAGTCAACAAAACAATCCCAAAGCACTTCAATATCAAATGTCCCAAGCCGAAGATCCAGAACTTAATTAAGATGCTCCAGCTTTGAATCTAATTACTGAGACCCTTTCAAAAACCTGACCCCGCTCAAGGGCCCTTATAGTCTAAACATGTGCCCATAATTTGCACGTTAGAAACGTAAGAACCCTTAGCAGAGTTGCCAAGTCCTTCATGCTCGATTGCGGTAAGTCGTCTTTGACAGTTCCAAGTGTACCTGTGATTTTCTTTAGCTTCGTAATACTTGCTGGTAAACCCCGAATTACTTTATATTTAACGAATGGTTAACTCAATTATAACATGTAGTTATTGTGTGTAGGTATACAAGAGAAAATCGACTTCCAAGTCTTTCTCTTTGTTTCCACTTGCTTCTGAGAAAGTTTGTAACAATGTTCATCGTCATATTGATTTAATAAGATAATCTTTTGGTCTGTAAAAACTGGGCTAATTACACCTATTCAAGACAGGGCAAGCGAGATTTTAAAATAAAGCGTGTATTCTTTAACAAGACTATAGATCCTCTGGTTAATTATTTTCTATGAAACATCCGCAAATTTATTACGTAAAAAGTAGTTCATAATCTTTAAATCAAGCCCCAAGAACTTGAATCCCCTTACCAAACAATACTTCAACACACCTACACAAAATAAATAAGAATAATCGTGCTGTATCAAGAATAACATCTCGAAAGACTCGTTTGAAACATTGCTCAACTATACACATACCTCATTAGAGGAGCTTTCGTACGGAACAAATAAGCCTCCCCTCACAGGATCTAATTAGCCCCATACAGTCGGAGACACGTGACACGTCTTGGGATTTTTATGTACATTTGAAAGGTGTGGGCTTGTTTAATTTGGCTTTTGTGGGTACGAAGTCGTTTTAATTGTATTTATTGTGAGGATTTGGCGTTAATTGACTTACATCTTAGGACGAACATGTTGGAGGTATTGTCATATATGTAACTTTTAAATACAAATGCGATTAAACTATAAAATAAATATCTAGTATTGTAAATAATCCGTGGATAAAGTCTCAAATAAACCAAATCAGATTTTGTACACCCTACAAGAATCTCTAAAATTTTTAAATTTCTACAACAAAATAAGTCTACTTTTGTAAGAAACAACTAAAACTTACTCGATTCGAATATTTCAAAGAAATACCTAAAAGTGGATTTCGAATAAACTTGTGCCAGGAGCTCTTTATAATTTTTCCTTTCAAATAAATATTTCTGCTTTGACAAACGAGGAGTGTCTTTTCAAAAGGGGATATGTACATTCTATCTTATTTTTCACAAAATGAGAAAAATTTATATGGGAAATATTTATAGACCTACCGAAAAGCATTATTTCTGTTATGAAACTATTTCATTACAGTGTTCTAACTACACATTTTGCCAAAAAATATGACTTGTTAATTTAAAGCTACAGAGTTCAGAAAAATCATAATATCCTCTTTTGACACGGATCTTTTATAATATCCCCCTTTGTTTTGTACTATTTTGTAAATATCCTCTTTTGTATTGTACATCTCAAGATTTTAAATTATAATAAAACACAGAATATTCTTATTATTTAATAATAATGACCAAAATTAAAGACATACTTATTAATTCTACTAAAAAGAATAATAGTTCAAATCCTGATTTGTCCAATATCAGGTGTCAAACAATCACACATAGATTCCATTTCGGTATTCTGTTCTTCTTCAGGGCTGCAGTTTGATTCATCAATAATTAATTCTTTATACCACTTCAGTTCATCTAAATTATACCACTCTTCGCCAAACTGTTTCTTGAGCAAATTTGAAATATCTTTCTTGGATTGATGGATTTGCACTTGTATCCAGATCCCGAAGATTTATGTGAGCAAGGTAACTTAAAATTCGCACAAAGAGGATCTTCGTCTGCATAACTGCAAAATACAATTAATACAATGGAATTACAAAACAATGTCGAAAAGTGTAAGTAAAAGGTGCAACGAAAACGTTATAGATTCATTCACTTACGATTTCTGTTTACGAGGTTTTTTCGCAATTCTATCCTTTCTTCCGCCACTATTCAAATCTTCTACTGTTTTCTCATCCATAATTTGGTAAAATCCAGTTGAAAGTATCTCATAAACAGCACTGAACTTCAAAAACAAAAATGACTCTTTGGAGCGGAGCGAAAATAGTTTGACAGAAGTTTAAATGACAGATGTCAAATTACCCAACTTGCCAGAGTAAAAAAAATACCGATGCGTTCAAAAAACGATAATTACAAATACTTTGCGTTCCGTTCTATAGAGTAAAATATCTAAAAATAAAGCCTAAAGCATAAAGTTAAAGGAAATAAAACACTATGTAAAAGTAATTATCGCGTTTTGAAACGGCTAATTGGTACAGTGTAAATTTTGTATTGTAAATATCCTCTCTTGTTATGAAATGAAAAACAACTATTATTTTTTAATTTTGTAAGTGTAAATATCCTGTTCTGAAATGAACACTCTGAAATGAAGCTGCTTTACTTGGAGAATATCCTATTTTGATTAAGATTCAAGTGATGAAAGTGTGTATTTTAGCACTAAGAACAAGACGGCATACTCAGTTTAATAAATAATAAAAATGTAAATATCCCCTTTTGAAAAGACTCTCCTCAAACATCCTTTTAGGTATAACGCGTTTTATAAAAGTTCTTCGTTTTTCCTTGAAAGGAAAAGGGTCAATTATATTCAAACTTACATAATATTTAGAATATAATGGTATGTAGTTAGAGAGTGAGTTTGTGCCTGAGATTGAGTCAAATTAAATAGATTATAACATCTTTTGTCTTTATTTTCAACTGGCGTCCGCCCTAAGTTCGCACGTGGTACAGATTTAGCCTTATAGTACTCAGGGATCACTTTCATAATATTATCTAATGTTGAAAGAATTACTGAAACTCGCTCCAGTATTTCCAATTATCGTGTTCAAACAATCATACAAACTCTTCAGCTTTACATTATTAGTATAAATATTTATATGGTTCGTCTATTTTGTAAGATAATCATTATGTGCTTGTTTGATTTTTAAAAAGAAGTAGAAAAGATATAGGTCAATATAATATAGACTCACATGCTATGAAACTATTCAATGTATCTTAATAAACTCGTTTAACAGAGAGACTACAATCAAACCGCGTGTTTAATAGTGTTAACTTAGAAGTTCCTTGCAATTTGCCGTCTATGTCCAATCAATGCCTTTCATGGAAGAGTCTGAATCGGTTTAATTGAGCCAATCACATACGATCATGCCGCGATAGTATGCAGACAAAACTGTAGAATGATATTCCTTAATTAGTCCATATTTACGTGCTTTTGAAACTATTAATGAGCTTAATTTAAAATAAAACATAATTACTTTAATAAATTATTAAAAGAAACGACGCAAGGTTCTCATTACGCAGCGTATTTTTTTATAAATAGCAAATAAATTTTGTCGAGATACAATTAAAATATCTTTTATCACAACCATATTGTGATAATATATACATACCTATTTGAAGCGGTTACGAAGTTATTTGAATAATTTAATATATAAATTCACACCATTTAAAATGATTAATAAATAATAATGAAAAATTATTTAATTCCCTTATCTAAAAGCTATCACGAATCAAATAACTTGATAAAGTCTCAAATATCTATCCAAAACATTCGTGAACAATACCAAACTTCTGGTAATAAGATATTTTGAGGAAATTCAAATTCTAAACAGACGATAAACAACTTCGGAATTACGAATTACTGTTGTTCCGTACATTTATAATTAAGCTGTATTTTGTAAATATCCTCATAATATTATAAGTAGTATTTAAGAGAGAGGTAAAAATGTATTCATTTCCATTTAATAACATTCATATTTACAATTAAATTGTATAAACAAAAAAAAAGTAAATATGGTTCGTAGTAAAAGATAACTCAACATTGAGACCTTTTAGTTATATTTCTTTTACCAGCCAGATAGTAAAATATCATTTTATATTTGCTGATACTTAATTAATAAAGTAAAAAAATAAAATGCAACCTTAACATACGAAGTATTTCTTACCCTCGGCCAGCTGTATTGTCATTCCCTTGTGTATGCTTTTACAAAATTAACTTGTTTTTGTAAATATAGTTAGAAGCTGACACTGGAGACCGCAATCAGCTAAGTGCATGTCTATTTATGCAGTCGATTTACCATTTCGATGTTAAATTTGTTGACCCTTGCGGAATATTCTTATAAATTTATTCAGTATTAAAGTTAAGGTAGAAATTCTGCCATGAAACGTTATAAATTATAAATGTTGTTTTACGTATTTATTATAACCCTTTCTTAGTTTAAAATTTGATAAACTTTTAACAATATCCTGTATTCGCACCGACTCTATATTTATTAAAAAATTGACTACGTTATGTACATTTTCACTTCCATACACGAAACAATTATTATTTACTAGCGGTCCGCCCCGGCTTCGCCCGTGGTACAAATTTACGTTTTCTCTACATAAGAACCATCCTCGTACTTCAAGGAATATAATAAAAAAAAGAATTATCGAAATCGGTTCAGCCGTTCACACGCGATGCCGTGACAACGCGAAACGGGTGCGGACCCGCCGCCTTTTTATAGCTCCCGCCGCGAAGCGCGTCGAACGCGGCAACTGATACACAAAAATAATCCTTATGGCTGCATGATTCTGTATTCACGCGCGATGACTTATAGCGTATTTCATGTATAACTTTGGTGTTTCTACACCGATTTACATGATTCTTTTTTTATTGAATAGGTAATAATGTTAACTTTTTTTAATTAGGGATGAGTGAGAGTGTTGTAAACGTAAGAGTAGACAAATATAATCAGAAAGCTCCGAATTGCTAAGCTATTGAAGTTTCACGTGATATTGTGAGTCAATTTTAAAAGATAGACATATTATGCTGTCTAGGAATTTATTTTTATATATTAATAATAATTTAAGAACATTTGTGTTGTACATGATTTCTATGTAGCTTTAACCATTAAGGCTGCACACGCGACAGAAGCTTAAAAAATGGAGTAACTTCTCCCGTTTTCCCAATATTTCCCTTCACTGCTCTGCTCATATTGATCGTAGCGTATTAAAAAGTATACTTTAACCTGCCCAGGAGTATGAAGAATAATTGTGCCAAATTTCGTTAAAATCCGTCGTGTAGTTTTTGTTTCTATAACGAATATACAGACAGACAGACAGACAGACAGACAGACAGACAAAAATTTTACTGATTGCATTTTTGGCATCAGTAGCGATCCCATATTACCCCTTCATAGTTTGTTTTTAAATATATTTTATGTACAGAATTGGCCTCTCTACAGATTTATTATAAGTATAGATTATGTAATATTACTTGTATATCAAAACAATAATCGAGATTGATATACAGAAATAATTATATCGGATAAAGTTAAAAATAATAATTGTATAGATGTGTTCTTTTATTATTTTTATTTGTGATTTTCTTCAACAATTTGTTTATAAAATGTTACTTTCCATCCGTCTTTCTATCTTGTTCGTTTAAAGATGGCAGCCACAGCTCTCTAAACAGCGAAAGCTAGTGTTGATTAAGGAAACGGGAAAATTGTTTTAGGGTAAAATAATATTTAGTCAGGAGGTAGTTAATTATGTTCAGTTACTGTGAAAATGATATTACTTACGCGCATCTTACAACACTTGTGCCGGATTATTATACAAAATAAGAGAGAGATGAGCTTACTAATTAAGTTTTAGGCTATCATTTTGTATTAAGATATAGTATATGAAATAATAACTACATAGCTCATTCCTGTAACAGTTTAATAGTTAAATTCTCGTTGTGTTTCTTTTATCTAGTAGAGTAATTCATAGTTAGCTTTTGTTCAGCACCTTTAACTATCTCCAGAAATGTTGATATTGATTGCAATCGTAAAAACTGTGCATGAAGTATGTCTAATGTATAGGTATGATATTGGATGTGAAAATTGTTTTGTTCCCCAAAATAGATTGAAACTGTAACAGGAAAATTAAAAATTTGGATTGAGTTTCCACAATATATCAATTCTTAAATATCACTTCAGATTAAAAGGCTACCCCCTGAAAACATTCACTAAACATTAACGTCGCAAATAAAGTGCGTGAGAAATAACGCCGCACCCATTATTTTATGAGTCTGAATGACTCACGAATAGATTTTGATTAAGATTAAGCAAATGTCACATGAGACGCGAAAAGATAATAAACGGCGCTGAAATGTGTAATTTAATTTGTTTACTGCGCCGCCTTTATTCGCTCTGCATATGAATAAGATGGCTGATAAGTCTTACCCAACCAGAATAATTTATGAGTGTCGCCGCTTTCAATGTAATCTAATTATAAAATATCTTTGAATAAAGTGCCGTAAACTTAACAGCCAGAGAATTATTGTAATGTTTTTGAGACATCTCAAAATCCTAGAATGAGAATATCGAATGTTCCTTTTTTTTGAAGTAAATAAAAAAACAATAAATCCTCTTTTACAATTTAATTTTCATAATAAGAGATACGATTAGTATGAATAAGCATTAAAGGTGTTATGTTAGAGGTCTTTATAATGTTTATTAATTATTAATATAGAATTGAATATAAGTTGGGTTACAAAAATGGGTATTAGTATTCGTTAAATAATGTCAGCAAAAGAATTGAGAAGCTAATTCATATTAAAGAATGCTCGGTGGGTCGTTTAATATTCAGAACACATTGTATTCCAGACTATTTATTATTCTTATCTTTCACTCGTATATACCTCTAAATATATTTATTATTTTTATTACCATTTGCGGAATATTTTCTGCCGGGTCAAATAAGAGAATCGTAATGAGAGCAATTAACATTTCTATATCCATGAAATATAAAACATTGTTATTTATAACACAGCAGAAAATCTTATAAAAACAAAAGTTTGTCTTTTCTATTTTTGTGCAAGTAGATAAATTACTGGCTGTAGAGCGTCATACCGCATAGGCTGCTTATAACAATAATTAAACATGTTGTTCTACCTCATTATAATGCATATTCGACACACTTTACTCACTTAAAAGCCTATAGATTAGTTTATTAGATTCAACAAGATTTCAATATTGATAAGCAATTCTGAAATTTTAGTTAATTGGCAGGATAAAACCCATGTTAATAGGAGGTACAACAAAACGGTAGATCTATGAATATTGCAAGAACTAAATATAATATTTGTTTATTACTAACAGGTGAACATTAGTGAATGTTTGCAAAGAAAGACCTTTTCATCGTTACAAAAATATGAAAATAAAATGTACTTTGCATGTTTAAATAAACAAATCTGTCCCGTTAGACTGCTGGCTACAGCGGAGTTTTGAGAGGGTAGAAAATTAGATGAGCCGTCTGCATTTTGTGAAGTGTACTCAAATGTGTAAGCAAATGTAATTACTTTTAGTCAAGAGCCCCTCGATGAGTAAGTTGATTGAATCGGTTGACGTGAGTGATTCCTTCCCTTTGTTGATGACGTATGCAATTTGGTAGGCACGCGTTTGTAGGCAACTTTTGCTTATTCACTTTGTAATTGTTAAACGATTATAGGGGGAAGATATCGTTTATACTGAGATTCTTCTCATTTTCTTTCTCGTTTATTTGTATAAATTGGATGAAGAAAATAAATTATGGTTATAAATCACCGCATCGCCTGTATCTAAATTGCCCCTGTTGGTTTAACCTAAATGTAGACTTCAATTATTTATATTTTTAAATTATAAACATATGTAAAATATATATTTTTTATATTTCTTAATGTTTTATTCAAATGTGTCGCACACATACACTATGTATAGAATAAAAAACAATGAGATTTTATAGAAATTAATATCAAAAATTATTGTACGTATATTCATTAGCAGTTAGTTCAACATGTTATCGTCTTCTAGATACACAAACCATATCCCCTACTCGTCTTATTCCTAAACTAATACAATTCCATCTATATCCCATTTCGGATCGTTTGTAGATCCTCGTGTAGGGAGTGTATACAGAGAACATCGTTTAGTTGGATTAAGATATAGAAAACAAATAACTCGAGAATCATATGCAGTTAGCATTGTTATACAGCTCACGTTTGTAATACGATGGCATCGATTCTTTGCAATACAACTTTTTAATCTTGACATGTTAAATCGCAACGGTGGCTGATTAACTAACTTATCTATTAAGACACAGCTCAAATTACCTACCCTACTGAACCGATCAGGATGAGGCATATGAGGATGATACCCATAGACACTATTATGTAGACATCCACTAAAAAGGATTTTAATAAATTCTATCCAGGGAAAAAATAGAGGATGAATGTTTGTAGCATGAATGTTTATTGACCAAGCGGATGAAGCTGCGGGCAATAGATTGTATAATATACAATAATTCTCTAAGTAAGGTTAGATATCTGATATTCTTTGATAACCTTGCGTATCGAAGCGTAAAAGATATTTTGACGGCACTATTACGCGCCTCACTAAACAAAACAAAAATCAAGTAAATCAATTTGTATTCTGTAAATATAGCCTTAGATGTTCGAGTTAAGTGAAGCGGTTAATGAACAAATGTTTTTCCCGGTCCTCAATCAGTGCTCAGTCATTTTTCATCGGAAAATCGGACAACCGCCCGGGGAGGGTTTATTGTGAGCGAAGGCAGTTCCAGTTTGAATGCTCTTTAAGGTCACGCCTTTGACTAAAATGAAAATGATTTTTTATGAACCGGTTAATAAAACAATATTAATTTCGAAAACAAAAATTGTTGTAGTTGTGGAGTTTATCTAGCGTAAGTAGTGATTCTACCGAATATATTAAAGTTATTGTTGTGAAAGCCATTGCCGATATACATGTTATTTATGACCTGCTTTATAACATTATCTTACAAAAAGGGACATATTTAATTATCTTTTTCCTTTCCCTTTCTGTACTACACATTACACAATATAGACAAAATCCAAACTCAATAAAGACTCAATTTGGGAAAATGCATTCAATCTTATAATTCCATTAACAAAGTCAATAGTTTCAGTTCCGTCTGTCTTAAAATTTTCCACGAAATATATTTAAGAGCGTCAACATTGAAGGGAGAGTACTCACGCGTAAACGTTTACCAGGAACATAGATTATTGCAGAACTAGATGTGGCAAATAGGCCTAGTGCCTCGGATTAAGTGCAAAGCTCATAATTTGTTTATATCTAAGTTACCAAATCCAATTTATGTTTTAATTGATCAATATGCGATGAATATGGAATCATAAATAATAGTATTATTTTGTTTAATCTGTAATTGTCATGTTTTAATTGTATTTTTTTTTTGTTCCGACAAACAACTTTCTTTCATTACATGATCTATGTGTTGTAGATTTCATAAGAATTCAGTCGTTGCACCATCTAGTTGATTATGTGATCTGTACTCAGGAGGTTTTATTTATATTCCTGGCTACATCTCCCCACCGCAACCCTTTGTTTGCTTACTCGATAACTTTGATCATTGGCTATTCATTACTTGCTAGATAAGTGATTAATGACTAGACGAGCGATTAATTAGGGGAATATTTTGGCTAATGTGTATGTGTGTGAAAGTTTTCATTCTGCTGAAACTCTTGTAAACAAGTTTGTGTGCTGTTTATGTTGATTAATCTGTTTATAACCTCATTATAAACAGAAGAAGATCAAAGTTAAATTATTTAATGTGAACGAAAATTCCACAATTTCATTGCCTCTTGATACTAAAATGAAGGTCTTTAAGTTTTTTTTTTTACATTATATCTACACAATATTACATTATAAAGAATGATCGCAAAACCATCGCAAAAAGTAATCGGAAGGATATAATATTGTACCTAGATTTTTTGTTAATTTCAAAATTATTCACCCTATTCTAAATTATTCTAGTCCATGTTTCGCTACCCCTGAAACGTTCCAACCGGCTTCCTCAACTCGACGAAGACAGGAAAGTAAAGCACACCTAGGTCTACTACATAACTCGTCAGACGCATTCATACAACCGTGAAAAGTAACAAGTAAGCCTCTCCAGAGATTATTCCCGTATAACCTGCACCCATCGTAATGAGAGGAATTATGAGGTTTTTTGCGGAAAGCGCTCGAGTCGCGCGTCCCGAGCACCCTCGTCAAAAGAGCCATTCGAAAAGCCTTTTTGAGCACTAAGTTTTAAAATATATAGAAATGTGTACGTCTAGGTGCGCGCGAATGTCGACGCTTTATGGTTTCTTTTTAATTTTATCGGTTTCATTCCCGCGGTGACACTTCACATTAAGTTTACCTCTGTGTCGTTTTAACGGCCTTTAAAAGTAATATAATTTTGTATGTAGTCTTTTTTGCTGCGTTTAATTATTGTGCTGCTATTAAATGATGTAAGTCTGATAACTTTTAATACATTTTCAACTCTACCAAACATTTATTGGATGTTCAAATACTTTAATAATATCGGCTTTTGTTTTTAAGACGTTTAATGATGAGATGCGAACGCATTAAAATGCAGCAGTAAAGCCAAGTTTTTCTGTAAATTGTTACAGAAAAACTTTGTTTCTCTGCATAATTGAAAACTTTTCAACGCAAGTCGTCAACAATTTTATACAAATACGGGAATCTGAAACCGATAACAGTAAAAGTCACTGAAATTTTATAAATAGAATGTAAATATGTATTTTATTATAAATTCACAGTATTTTCTATTTAAACAAGGTTATTGGCATTTCCAGCCACTAGACGAAACCAAAAAATTATTGGAAAACATATTTTATTTCATTGCAAAATTTTAAGCTGAATGAAAGAAACAAACTCAATATGTTTTTATTTAAATACAGTTTCGTTTTAAGAAAATAATATGTACTCATCAAACTAATCCATTATTTCTTCGCTTTTAATTTCCTTTCCATTTTAGTTTTAATTAAAAAAATGTTTACTAAAAAGCGCCAAAGGTTACAGCGCGTAAGATAAAAATTCGAAGAGCCTCGGATTACGAGCGGTGGGAATATTAAAAAACTTTACCCTCTCCAAACTTGGATTGTCTTTTTTGAGCCCGTTTAGCGCGATTTGTGCCTTTGTTTTCTTCCCCGAAGGTCGTTTGTTGCGAACTTGACTCGTCTTATCGTGTTTAATAAGCGCGTCATGTTACTTGTTTTAGCTTCTATCATCTTTCCTGACGTTTTACGGCTGTAAAGTGGTTGCTAGTCATAAAATATTTGTACTGTTCTTATGCTGTAATATTTTCTAATATTACAATTTCTGTAGTTATGGGTTTTAACAAAAATGTTTTTAGAATGTCATAATTTTGGGGTTATTACATATTGACAGCTGATGTATGTACTACATGAACACCACCGTAAAGAGGCATAGCTTTCCCGCTACTGTATGTTTACAAAATTGCTTTCGTTTAATTGTTTCAGTCATAATACCTTTCTCATAGACTTTCCATACGATCGAT
>CAJQZM010039827.1:0-21548 GCA_907164665.1 Colias nastes | reverse complement strand
TACAGAAAAAGTGCTCAACGCCGCTAAAGAAGTTTTCACTTCAAAAATTATCTATGAAATCGTCCAATAACGTTCCTACATAGAGTATAAAAGTAATGGTAGAAATACTTTTGCGCTTTATCTGTATTTTTAATTGACAAATAAAAGCTTATTTATTTATTGTTAGTTCATGACATTCGATTACAACGACATGTTATATCGCTTGTGCTTATTTATCATATTACGTAGTAACTATTTAGTAATTTGTGATAAGACGTCAGAGTTGAGTCTTTAGTGAGTCTGTAGAACACATCTGGTGACGTTACTAGTTATTTTGCTTCATTGTATCAGAGGATAATTTCTAAAACAATAACGAAGTTCGTCACAACAGTGCCCTTATAATGATTGTCTATGACAACCATAAATTCAAAAGAACATTCCACACCATAGTAAATATGTATTTAGCACAT
This sequence comes from Colias nastes, assembly GCA_907164665.1. Taxonomy (NCBI): domain Eukaryota; kingdom Metazoa; phylum Arthropoda; class Insecta; order Lepidoptera; family Pieridae; genus Colias; species Colias nastes. The sequence continues at coordinate 21,099 of CAJQZM010039827.1, read as the reverse complement.
AACCTTTGCAAGAATGCAGAGCTAGACCATGACAGTTGTACCATAGTATAAAGAGAACTCTTTTTCTCTCGTTCTATTTATACTATGGTTGTACAACAGATTACTAAATACTACAGTTGTACAACTAATATGCGGTTAGCCGCTGTCATAAGCCAAGCGATTAAAAACTAAATGGTCAAAGTATGAAAGTAGTTCAATGACTCAGAAGACCTTTGCATTTTACTACGCGCGGATTCCATGATTCACGCGGTACTTTGTATGGAGTACAGTCATACAGCCTTTAGGTACTGTCTTAATTGTTTACTGTGATATTTTTGTAAGCAAAAAAATATAAAAGACCAAACAGCAGAATACTTGGAAATAGATACCTACACTAATATTTTACATACATTTTGGCTTATCTTACGCATCGTTTATTTTAAACATGCGTTAATTTATTGCTATTGTTTAACTATTTATTCAGGGAGAATGCTGTGTGCATTGATAAGATCTGAGTGATTTAATGATAAGCCCCACTTCCCAGGAATCAATTAAAATCTCAAGCTTTTTTGTTCCCTGTATAAATAGTACCTATATTCGGAAGGCGCTGCAGGTTAATGGTTTAAAAAGTTAAGATGCTATCGACAGCATCTAAAGCTTTGTAAGAACCTTTTTTATTTGGTAGTATTATTTTTTATAAAATACTTAAGTACTTAAAAACAAAACAATAATGTTTAAAATATGATACCTACCTATCTTTTACGAATTTGGGTTCCAAATATAAAATAATTTGTAATTTTTTTATAATCTTTATAATTAAACGTTATCTTGCCTTTCAGTGAATTTAAAGGTTATAGAATCATATCCCGACGTTTCTTAAAAGCGACGAAGGTCAAGATTAAGAGCAGTCACTTAAAGGGCAATTAAATTTCACAGCCGACACCAGTAGCCCTAACCAGAGAGTCGGTATTGGGCGGTAAGCACTTAATGAAATAATTCAAGTACTCCACCACAATGGTCCATTAAGCGCATATGCAGCTGCATTCTGTACTTACCAAATAAAAATATTCCGATAACAATAAGCACAAATCAGCCCTCCAGGGCGGTCACTCAATCAATTCCAAAGCACATGTCACAGAGTTAAAACACGCACAAAATAAATCGGAAGCGCACGATACGACAAACGACGCGACGCGTGTGTCGCGCACGAAGGTTCGGCGCGGAATGAAAAACAATGCGCGCAGCGCGGCCGCGCCCCGCGGCGTGCCTTGCCCCCGCTAGAGGCTGCGCGCGAGTCGATGCAACGCGTTCATAATAATATGCGTCCGTGCCCTGAAGTTTGTTTTCAATTCAAACGTAATGGTGCGTGAATTCTAATCAGATCATATTAGGAGTTATGAACGGAAGTCACTTTATTTAAAGGAACTGTGTGTGGTCTGTAGACCGTGTGTTAGATTCCTCTGCTCAGATCAAAGAAATACTTCGATTTGCTTTGTTTTAGTGTAACGAAGAATCGAACAAGCTTTGATTTCCTTCACTCAACTAGAAAGTATCAGAAATTATTTTTACCGTAGGTATAAATCAAATAACGTAAACATTAGGAAATCAATAACATTTGAGTTTATTTACCAAATTAAATTGTCCTTTTTACTTGCATAAATATGCAGTCACGACCACACACCACACAACGGCATCAAAAATTATTATGACTGATTAGGATTTTTTTTTGTTACTACTGTTTAATGTTTAGGTATTGCGTCTATCATCGAATACTCTAAAATGGGACCTGAATCATCAATCAACCAATCCGCAATTAACATTTACAAAAATCCATTCCTTAAAAGTTAAAATACCTATGTATTTTGTATGTACATAAGTACTTAAATTATTATTATAACAAAACGAACTCATTTGAAATTATAATACCGATAATAACATAATAATTAAGCATAACGCTTATCAATTCTCGAGATCTCTTAACAAAAAAACTTAATTCGACGTCAGTTTTAATTAATTTAATCCAGCGTTCAGTTTTTATATGAATTCTTTAAAACTGCGGTTCTACAGTTCTCACCGTGTCAAGTGAAACCTGTATTAACCACTAGTTGAGTTACAGTCTTCATGTATTATGTTACCTATCAAATTGTTATGAAAGATGACTCTAATAATCTGATTAAAATAAAAGTGATCTCTTTACTGCGGTATTGGGTGGATGGCTTCTTTCAAGCACGACAGTGTGTGTAAAAAAATTGAGAGGAATTTACATTTTATGAGTTTACCAAAAATTATTTTGGTCTTACGAAATGGTTGATTTTTAGAGATGTTTTTTGTTTTATTTTGTCCTGCTGATTTAGAGTAGGTACCTACTTATATCAGGATTTGCAATCTGATACCAATCAAACCTTTTTTTTATCAATTTCTATCAAATCCAGCGACGAAGAAATATTTTTCAAATCTTATCTAGATTCTACTTAAATAACTAAGTGGTATTTTTTTTTTATTTTGTGCGTAGAACTGAAAACGATTCGCGAATTTTAGTGAAGAAATCTCAGAGAAGAAATAGTTCGCTATTACGAAGCTAGCTTCAAACGCATTCAAATCTTTCCTTGCCAATTATAACCAAATTTAACAATTCTATTCCACTACTAAATTCTAAACTGATATTCCATTGTTCTGTTCATTCCACGAACAAAAGGGAAGCGCTCGTCACACCACACAATGCACGTATTAGTATGTAAATATTATAATAGTATTGTTACGGTTCTTACCCAAGCGATCACGTGCTCGATAGGCGATATGCTTTAGTTTTTCAATCGTGTTTTAGTTTTACTTACCTAGTAGTTTCACAAAAGAAACATCCAATGAACATATTTATAGACATAAAGGTACGTTTGGAAAATTAGAACTCATATAAGAAACCGCGCTTTATTACAGCTTATATACTTTTTATACAATACAGCAACTACATCACATGACACGCGTGGTTTCTGGACAAAATGTAGAATATGTGTTAAACCAGATTATAATTTATATACGGATTCAGTCAGCAGTTTTTGCACGAAAGAGGTGCTTAATTTTCCAATGATTGCATCTACCACCATTCTACCACAGAATAAATATAGAACACCAATCGCTTGACACGCGTGGTTTCTGGACAACAAAGATTTCGTACGGAATCAATCAGCAGTTTTTGCACAAAAGAAAAACTCGCAAAAACATCGCAATTTAAAAAAAAAACATTTTACATATCCAATCGCTTTTACCACAAAATAAATCTAGCAAGCGATTAAACACAAATAAAGTCCATCAACCGTACACATCCGGGAACTCCCAATTGCAAGCACACCCTTGACAGTCACGGTTTACAGACTTCCCGATTCCACATAAAATGATGTACGACCAGATATCCCGCATTTTGTGTTGCAATAAACGAATACAGGTTAAATTGGTACAGATTGTTGAGGAATTAAAGAACTATACCTATGTAGTTTATTTAACCATAATCATAGTGTCATTCAATAGGTCTGATTCAGTTTTGGCAGTGCGAAATCGTTTTTATCAAACATCTATTGGTCTTACCGCAAAACAATTTAAACACAGTCTAACTTTAAACCAGGCATCTGTCACTTTAATAGTTGTCTATGTGAAATACGACAATACCAGATTAAAGAGAACCCGCGCTTAAAGTTAAACCCTGTCTAAAGTTTTTTGTGGTAAGACACTAAATTTTTTTTAGAAGGAAGTTTATTTTTTCTGTCTGAGAATTGACAATAATTATTATCTTCGATCCATGATATTGGTCTTAAAATTCACCCACTAAAATTTGAGTCAATCGCTTATTGAGATGGTAAATTGACCTAAAATATATCCTTAAAAATGTAGTAAAATTATCGAGCTTCACAATAATTAGCAAGTCTTTGTTCCACGCCTCACTAACCCACTGTCGTGTTGGTTGCAATTCTCACGATCACTAGGAAACACTACTGGATTCCTTCCTGCCTTTACATAATATACTTTCTAATGTTATATCCTGTAAATATCATATGAGCAATTGCTATCGGATTAACAACGGGTTTTGTTTAGTAATGCATGTATTATAAGTTTCAATTGCATAATTTAAAGGATATTATGTCAATCGTAGTTCGGTGACGATTCCAGAAGTTTTAGTCTCTTTTTGACTGAAAATTTCACATGTAGTAGGTACACAATATACAATTAATACAACCAGTAGGGAATCTTCATACAAAACAGTAGGTAAAAGTTGTAGGTAATATTAAAATATCGAGACCCTTTCTATACAAATTCTCTATTTCAGAATTGTATCTTTGTGATTATCTATGTAACCATAGTGATAAACTGTTCTTTCCATTGGCAGAACCTGTGAATTCTTAAAGAAACCTGTATGATGTAGCATTATGGAAAATTTCAATTTATGTTTATTTTTATTAGTAAAAAAAACCCACAGTCAAAAGAACATACCTTTGTCCAGAGCATCTTCGCGCGCTACAAAATGGCGGGCATAAAATTCTGGCGTACCAGTAAGTCACGGAGGCTGGTGACAGTCGAACCGTGACGCTGACTCACCGAGCACACGCTGACCGTGAAACATGCGTGTACCCAACCAAGGTAATGTTAAAATAAGGATTTTTTACTAAAGTCTAAAAATGGTGCGCAAATTACATGTAGCACCTGTTTGTCTTAATTCACCTAATGGATATTTATATTGTGTAGAAGCTTCTAGAATATCTAAGAATTTTTAGGGGTCTACATATTATGATATCACGTTCGAAGGTTATTGCTTCCTGGCACTGACAACAATCATTGTGTGTTTTAATGTTGGTGTTTCTCCAATCGATTGCTGATAGTTCTTACACTCATGTGTAAGAACTATCATAGTACTATTTCATAATAGGTAGTACTCCTTTTTAATTACCCAAAAATGACGTTTATATAAAACGAAATAACTTATTTGTATTACTTTTACGGATACAATTGAATCGTTTCGCAAATATCCTGCAGTATTTCTATCAAGATGGAAAATATTTTGGTTAACCCTTTTACCAAATCATTATAATTCAATAACACACATAACGCTCACAGTTGTAACCTCATGAAGTTTATTTCAGCCAGTATCTAACTTCAAAGACATAGAAAGCATTTCGTGTCATGTAACAGTTACATAATTCATTTAGTTTACAAGTTCAAGTTTCAATGGACAAAACAGCGTTTCCGATGCTCGCTTTCCGGATGCATCCAGGATTTATTTTTAGATAATTAACTTACCTACTATAGACGGTGAAAAACCGAAATTGGTAGTTTGTAGTAGGTTCAATTTCATTTGTTTGTTACTCTAGTTATGCCATACTTTACTTTAGCACATTATGTTCCCTTCCTTATTTTGGCACATTATGGTCAGATAGATAGATACAAAATATAGATGGAGTTTCTTGCCGGTTCTTCTCCATAGATACTGCTTTCCGAATCGGTGGTAAATGTTAAAAATATGTTGTGACGATGAAGAAGTCTAATTGAATAAATAAATGTTTGAGTTTGATGAAAAAGGGAGGGAAAAGGTTGAAACAATGTTTGAAGCTGTCGAAAATATCGTGCCAAAATCTGATCTTAATCAATGCCAACCATTCCAGTTTTGAAGTACACAAACCAATAATGTTTTTGTAAGTAAACTTTTTATCAATTTTGTATTTGCTTTGTGGACGGTGACACATTTTACATTCTTTAGTTATTGGTATTATAAGTTATAACACACCAATCCTTCGTTCCATTTGATTATGTACGGTTTTAGTCAGCGATAAATAAGCGTATAACAAACAATAGAAGCGATATGATTCATTAATGATGTGGAAATTCTTTGTTTTAAGAAATACCTTTGGAAAAACAATTGGGTGCATGTTCTATGCAAACATGTGATCATCGAAATTGTGAAGTTATGATGCTGTGATATTGAAGACGTAAACAGTTAAGTTTTTGCATGAATAACCAGCTAGTTATACGCTTATTATAAAATGTTTTCGGCCTTCCAATCTACATATTATCTATTAAGGACAACCACCACCTTGCAGCATGTAAGTATAGATATACCAGCTGTACCCTGCCGTTTTAACCGCAACCTTTTTCGATAAATGGGTTAACTAACACCGAAAGATTTTTTCAAATCTGACCAGTAGTTCCTGAGATTAGCGCGTACAAACAACAAACAACAAAGCTTTATAATATTATTAGTATATTAGTGTATTAGTATAGATTAGCACCATCCTTATCGTTGGATCTAATGAACACAACTATAAAAAAAACTCCGAGCATGACAAAAATACTGAATAGTATTATACCCAGTGCCTACATAACCTTCTCAGGTTCATTAGGTACTCCACAGGTAAGCCGATTAAGATTTAGAAATAAAGAACTCTTTGCATTATTTCCACTAAAACAACATTGATACATCATTAAGTTATTCTCGGTACTCATAAGACAAAAAACAACAATGCAAATAATTAAGTGCATTTAGTACTAAGATAAAATACCTCCTTGACTTTATCAATCGACCTTCCTGCTATTGTAATGAAAACCATCAAAATAATATCGTTTTATTTTAAGCATACAAGATGCATTTTATGTATGATTCGTGAACATAATACACTAAACTTTATTATTAAAAAAGATTTTAACAATGTAGACGATCAAAGATGGATGTCTAATTTTTCCTTTTTTTACGAAAACTGTTTATAATCGGGTATAGCACATTTAAAGTATTTACTTAGTAGATTCCATAACATTATTACATTATATTCCATAACATTGTTACAGTATTTCAGATTTTAAATTTTAGAAAACTTTTTCGAATCAAAACATTGTTGTAGTTTGAGCTAAGAGTTTGAGAGATTGCCAAATTTAAATTAACGGAATATGGATCTACATTATTTATTGATACGCAATCTTTATGTATCGTTTACTTACATAACTAAATTTCTCGCAGACACTAAACTAATAGCAATTTATGACCCTTTATTAACCAGACAACATTTTATAGTCTCTCATTAACACCCGCATGAGTGCTTCTTGGAAGTCCACAATTGCTACCCTTATTTAGAGCAAATATTAAAAGAATGCTATAACTTTCAGACGCAGTTGTTCAAACAGATAATCGGCACATTTTACGGCTGTCATACGTCTGGTGAGCTAGAAAGAACTGGGTTAATGTAATAAACTCAATAATGTTATATATTATGAGAGATAATCTGATAGATATTTTCGTCACAAAATGGTCAATAATAATTAGTACCTACTCATCAATTTAGCAATGAAGGGCATGCTTGCTTTTAAATGCCTATGTGTATGGTTTTAGTGCATTTTTTCAAACTCTTTATCGTTTATTTTAATTCCTTTGTAGTAAGCCTTCATTACCTTTTGATAAAACTTTAACTCTGAAAGGTTCCAAATACATAATTCAAGTTTCAATTTTCATACACCTCGCGGATCGCACCTGGCTAGTAAACGCGCTAAAGTCAATTGTCATCAATATCTATAAACAAGGAACAAAGCATTACCAATACGCGTTCCTGAAAGTTCCCATAGCCATATCAATTCAATCCACACATTATGCAATGGATCTCAAGTTCCTGTGGAACAATCCGACTATTTGACCATAAACAGCGCCGCATCCTGGCTCCGAGAGGATGCCAGGACGCGTGATCGGGGCCCTAAGTGTCCTTAAAAATGCGGATGTTACGTGGTGTAATTAGTTGGAAATTGTAGTGAGGATATTTAGTGAATTTGGATAGGTGTTTATAGGCTACTAATATGTGTAATAGTCGATAGTTATAAATGCTAAAGTTATGACTCCATACGTTCTTACTTCTGAAATGTTGTAAATTGTATATTAATTGATATGCTTGAAGTAATGCATATAATAATTAATGCGTACGTAACTTTAACGGATAAACATATTATAGTAATTTCATTTCGATACAATATAAAAAGTTATAGTCGCTGGCAGAACAAAAAAAATCCTTTAATAAAATATATTTATAATCTATATAATAATACCTGTAACATTTTCAAAAAAATGTAAATGTGAATTTAAAATGATGTACATAAATAAATCTCTATAGGATATGATTTATTCAGAATGACCTCTAACAAATAACAAATTTTTTGTTCAAGCTACCATTGTTTTCCGAAGCGTGCAAATAGCTCGTATTAATTTTAATTATTTGAAATATTTGTTTTGTTTTTACAATTATTTATGTGACTTATTACTATAGGAATCAATTATAATAAAGTTTTTTTTTTTGTAACTAATGTATTTAAACTAAACCTTTGATGGTCGAGGTTCCAAAAAATAATTTTTAAATTAAATTCTTTTAAATTTCATTTCCGATAACTCAAACATTTTTTATCGAAAATTTGAATTTTTTTTTTCTTTCTTTAAACAATACCAATCACGCATTATTTAAATTCTAAAATACTGATTTTCGTTCTATTCCATATTTTGAAAATATGTACATTTTTTTTACATCCATGACATAATATCGTATTGAGCGATTACAGTGAACACACGGCATGACGAGGAGCGGCTGATGGGCCATTGTTTTGTTTCCTTGTAAACATTATGATGCCACTTATGTGAGATAACGGTAGATGACTAGCCTCTTGTCCTGGTTATACCTGGGATAAGAAATTTGTAAAATATAATCGATGTTACTTGATAAAGATATAACTTTCTGGTGGTAAAAGAATTTTCTTAATCGATAAAGTAGATTTTTTGTTTTACGTACGAAATATGTCACGATAATGTAAAATATCCTAGTATTTTTATTTTTTTATTTTTATTGTTCTCCCTTTAAATACGGTACCAGTTCTTCAACTTGTTATATTTTTTCACTTACATAATGATGCTTTCTTTTCTAAGAAAAATCACATAAGTCGGGTCAAAAAAATACTACGAATTGAGAAGTAGAACTAGAGTTAGAAATTAAAGACAATGTATATTATGGATTCCATTTAATAAGGTTAAGGCTATTCCATTTAACATTCGCCACTGGAATTTGAGTTTCTGCCTAACATCACACAGTTCAAACAAACCGTGGGTTTAAACGAAATCCTTCATTTAGGTCACTTACCTCAATATTATTAACTTTGCGAATAAGGTGATACTTGATTATTGCCAGAGGAGAGTTAAATTTTTCAACAAACAATCATTACAATCATTGCTTTATTTATTTGTAAGACAGAGCATATAGCACCGTTTGCTGTGTAGAATCTTAAAAGTTAGGTTGCATAAATAATACATATGACTTTTTAATTCAGCCGGGTAAGACTCAACTTTAATAGAGATTTTTACTTCAGTCTGATGATAAACACAAAAAAAAATAATAAAATTATATCCAATCACAAGTAGTAACTAGCACCTAACTACGATTAATCTAGACATCTTATATCCCATTACGTATCATCATAAAATATTAAGTATTCCTTGGTAACCCAACCCAACAACATACTACCACATAGGTCAGTGATTCCGGTAACATTTAGAAAATATCTCAGCCATTCACACCTGCAAATATGGAGGAAATGAAACGCATAAGCAGAGGAAGTTTTGCTCCAAAACGCATTTCCACTTAGCTATTTCGTTATTCCATTGTTTTGTTCAAACTTCCTTGTGCGTGGGTTACAGGACTTTGGTCTCGGATGTGATTGTGAGCCTTTCTTATTACTGTAGCAGTTGTGCAGGTCCGGGTTATAAACATTAGTTTTTTACAGAAGAGACGTCATATTCATAGCATGTTCAATAGCATATTCATGGCGTATTATTTTGGGAATTAGTGAGATTCAAACCCAAATATAAATAAGGGGATATTGAAAAAAAATGTGGAAAGCAGACACTATACTGTAGATAGGAGATTTCCTTAGATAAATAGACTATTTTCTTGAAGACCTTAATATTGTTGAAGTTCAGGAAATCCAAAGTTTGACCGTAATCATACCGCTAGTGGATAAAAGTTGTCTGAGGCCTTCTGTGGTCGATCAATCTGTTCTTTTTGGGCACAGTTGGATAAACATGTCATAATCATTCATCGCTCTAGTCTACAGTGTTACTATTACCTTATAAAGTATTATATTATCTGTGCTATTACCACAGAATACATATTATCTATTACTTACCAAAACGTACTATGTAACTGTTATGTGCGTAGGTGCGTAGATCTGGCGCCATCTTTGATTAAAATATTATGTGTAGGTTTGACCCTTAAAGCGAATTGTTTAGTAAACAAAAACACTATAATTAATTATTTGTAAACCATGTAGGAAGAGTGAATATTGACATTTATCTTAAATTTAATTGACTATTTCAATCAACTTATACCAATTAATAGAAATATAGTTTTTTTGTAGGAATCATTAGCAATAAAAGTTAGCAGTGTAACTAAATGTAGAATAGAAATACTACAATAATGATGTATAATTCATACATGAAGATCTACGTAGGTAATCTATTATACCTATTATTATTAAACTTAAAAAGCTTTCCGCCCACTATCTTTTTCGCTGTACTTGTTCAAAGCTTTACGTTATCTTAAGAAAGTCATTTTCCGTCTGTTCACTGAAGTATGTAAGAGAAAACGTCATGTAAATCAAAGCTGGTAAAATTAAGCAATATTTAAAGACCATTTTAATAGCGAAATGCGAGACTCGGTAAAGGAAATCTGAGTCAGTAGAGTGAGCGTTTAATTGCGCTAGAAATAGATCGCGGTGCGCCCGCGCATTGCCTTGCCACCTGGACTGGGTGATCTATGATTTGGCATTCTTGGGAATTCATTATTATGATTTAAGTATTGAGATAAACTGTGTGTAAAAGTTATAAAGGAGGAAAAGACGAAGAAAAATATTTTGTATTTATTTCATGTAAATAATGTTAATGCTTCGTTTTTTTACGGTCACGTTAGAATTTGTAATATCTCTTCAGTTGTAAATGTTGCAGAGATGTTTAAAACCAAAATGATTTCAACGGACTACCTGAAAAAAAATTAGAAATAAAAGTCTTTTTTTCTTCATGCATAAATATTTATGATTGTCCGAAGACATTTTTAATAAAATTCAAAATTAAATTAAAATTTTAATATTGAAAATCAAAAATCATAGTCACCCATTTTTGGAAATAATACGCACATACTTCATCCGCGAACCCCGGACAGAGTCACGTTCAATAGCTATAGAAACACAATAAATATAAATTAAGATACTAACTTCTATTTTTGGCATAAACATTGAAGGGTAAATTAACGACTAGATTTTTTTCAAAGGTACAAAAATAATTTAGAACTTTGATTAAAGTTTTTTTGTTTCTTCTAGCTAAACGGTTATATTGTTAGAATTCAGTTTAAAAAACTTAGCTTATTTATTACCTTTTAAATGTCTAGCTATGCCGAATACCGAAATACCGGATACCGAAATACCGGCCGAATTGATAACCTCCTCCTTTTTTTTTGAAGCCGGTTAAAAATGAAATTGTTTGTTTACTTTCCAAATTCTCTCGTATTTAAATAATTTCATTATATATAACAAATTAACACACATTTTTTACAATAAACCAATATAAACAACATCCAGATACCACCGCTCCAAACCACGAATAAAATTGATAAGCTTCCACACCTATAAGGGTTGACCTCTAAGCCTTCCTCTGGGAAACAAACTACTGTATCGATTCCGCCGATACATTCGATACATTCACTCGATACTTCCGAGTTAATCGTCACAGTTTCATTCGCATGGCAGTGGTACTCCCACAGGTGTAAGTCGCTTTGGTACGCTCTACTTGTGTCTGACGAGTGATACCTTGAGGCTACGTTTAATAAAATAAATGATACAAAGTGTAAAAAAAGGGATGCAGTCTCTTCAACGAACATTCTTGGTGGAATTATGAATGGCTGCTTCGTGTTCATACCTCTGTGTAGTTTTAAGGTGTAATTATGCAATCAAAATACAAAAAAAGTACATTTATATTTTAACGAAATGAAAGTGTTATTTCATTTAAATATCTAGTACATAGCGTTTTAATGAGCGTATTGAATTGTTATTAAATTATCAGTACCTATCCAATAAGTTTTAACAATTAAAATTGTATTATGTATTATTTATGCTTGATCTTTATAAATTAATAATTAAAAATCCAGTTTCCAGTTACAAGTGTATTAAACCAGTCGGGAACCGGGTCCCTTGAAGCATGTCGTGCGGTCGAGCCGGCCGGCGCTCCCACGAACAAACATACTAACCCTTTAGCATTGTGGGAATTTGCTTTAGCAAACATTTGCGATTATATCTTATAGAGAAAAGAACGATTTATATCGCTAAGGGGTAGCTTATGAACGTAATTAAAATGAAAAAATAATGAGTGTAAGAATTGAATAAAAGATAAGGAGACATACCTTATTATAATAACTGTCCCGGCAAACGTTATTCTTCAAAGATATTCTTATTATTTAGAGGAATGAAAATAGTTAACCATCCTATTATTATATTTTTAACGCGATTAAATTCTACATGAATATCTGCGTCATTCAATTTCAATACTTGGTGAATTTACATCAAACGAACATAGAGCTAGAGCAAGAGCTTGTGTTGTTCAGTAGCATAGAATCTTTTCGAAGGCACTTAGAACAACGAAAGAATGCTTTACGCCTGTTTACACTAAAATAATTTGACATAGTGGGGTTAGAATGAGCATTCGCTCACTTTATGTCAATACCCTGGGAGGTAGCAGCACTATTATGTTAGACTCGCGGTGGCCTATTTCCACAGATTAGATACTAGTTACTACTTACTACGAAACTATTTCCGCCACTTCCGCGCAAGTAAGAAGTGGATCTCCGATTCTCAGATCTTTCATCTACCATACACAAAATGTTCATAAATATTCGACCAAGCTGTTTTGGAGAAGTTTGGTTACAAACACGATATGTAGATGAAACAAGATTTCGATTATTATTATAATATTATACAGCAAGCAGCAAAGGTACCGCGCCGCGCTGTCTGCCGCCTACGGCCACGCCCACGCGATTTGGCTACAATTGCTCTTTAGTAGTATTTAAACCAGTTCTACATATTTAACATTATATCAGACAAGATTGATGAAACAAAGCCTGGTTTCTAGAACAATTGATAATAAGTTGATAGGTAGAGAATAATTTCTTTTTAATCTTGATTTTCAGTCGTAATAAATAGTTAATAGGTAGTACAGTACACAATACACTCAAATTAGTAAACTATATTTTATATGAAAAATGTATATGTAACAATAATAATGGAATAACATAATTATTTTAGGTTCAAGTAACGATTTAGTAATATGTGTCAACCTTAGTTGTTTAAAATTAAAAATCTGTTCTCAAGAAAAAATAACTCTGTAGACCAAAATATTGCATTTTTTAAACAATACGAAAACCCACATAAAACACAATTACAATCATACAATAAAGATAACATATAATAAGTGGTCTGTGGTAATTATGTAAAAACAATGGTATATTACGCGAAGTGCAAATTAGTCTTCATTAACACTGGGTAATTGGGTATATTGTCGCTCATAAGATTATAACATTATTTATTATTTGTTTTATTGGTCTGTTTGTAACGTTTTCGAGTCTAAATAACAGCACCGATTCACCGATTTCGATTGAAATTAGCTGTTCTTCGATATTTTAAGACTCTTTTGAAAATACAATACGTATACAATACAATTGTAGCATATCCATCCGACCGTTTCCAAATAAAAAATTATATAACAGTTTTACTGGGGAGAAATCGATATTTTTAACGATGTTACAAAAGGTTATATTAATTTCATTTATTTGTGTATTCTGGATTATTTCACCTTATTTATAGAGCAAGTATGCATATATTTAACCCTTCACCTACATATCCTGCGGTAACATCCTTTGGACCTCAATTTACTTATTACTAGTTTTCTAACAGTTATGTATAAGCTCATTGCAAATGCCCTACGCAATTTTGTCGTTTACGAAATTGTATGAACGTGTATGATGTTTCAGATTACGTTATTCAGTTTAAATTACTCAAACAAAAATCCACGTTGAGATTAAATTTGTGTGTAAGTATTGCAGTAAGTTCATCTTTTTGCTACAACGCTTTTTTAATTGGTCAGCGACGGACTGTGTAGTGAACTATTGGATCTTGCAGTACTACATTTTAACGATTTTTGGCATTACATAATATCTACATAAAAATTTACGTACTCCATCAAGTACATATTATTATGTCAAAATAAAATTAATTATAATACCTAGGTAGAGTTCTCACCTTCACAGTCGATTTAATCTTAATTGCATACAAACAAAGACATGCAGACTTCTTCAATAAGTCTATACAACTTTGCCTTGAAGTTATCCACACTTTCAGCGGCTACAGCGCTCTTACCTAGGTCTTTCTTTAGTCTGCCCCTTCATTAATGCGGCTCGACGGAACACAGTGGGGTTTTAGTCGGTAAGAATCCGACATAATCCACGGCTCCTTCCCCGGGGGCCGTGGGCATCTATGCAAGATTTTCCCAGTAAAAATAAAGGCCTTTCTTTAGTCTAGTTATAACTTAGTCTTAGTGGATGTAATATAAAAAACCGGCCAAGTGCGAGTCGGGCTCGCGCACAAAGGGTTCCGTAGCAGCAAATATAATAAATTACAGTTAAATCAACCTATCTCAAAAACTATAAGAGATACTTTGATCAAACCAAAAATCGTTGAAAGAGTTAATTAGCATGCATCACCTCTATTTTTTTTAGAATTTTATACCCCGTAGTTATAAAAATAGAGGGGGGGGGACATACTTTTTACGACTTTGAGAGCTGATATCTCAAAAACCGTTCACTTTAAGAAAAATGTTTTTTAGAAAACTTTATATCATTTTAAAAGACCTTTCCATTGATACCCCACACGGGTATGTACATCGAAAAAAAAAAATTTCATCCCTCAGTTACATGTAGGGGGGGCCCCACCCCCAATTCTTTTTTTTACTATTTAGTGTCATATTTTTGTAGCGGTTCATACAACACATATTCCCATCAAATTTCATCACTGTAGTACTTATAGTTTCCGAGTAAATCGGCTGTGACAGACGGACAGACGGACAGACGGACAGACGGACATGACGAAACTATAAGGGTTCCGTTTTTGCCATTTTGGCTACGGAACCCTAAAAAGAAAACTAATCCACACTTTCAGCGCCTACAGCCTTTCAGTGCTGTATTATCTAAGTATAGTTCTTCCACAGTCGAGTTAATCCTAAACAATGGGCACAATAGCCCCGCAACCCGCGACCTTGTCCACTCATTACCACATTGTCCGTCTCCACTGGGAAATGCATTCATCATGGGAACAGATCACGATTTGACTTGGATTTATCTACCATTGTGCTGTGGAATGGCTATTTTTTATTGTTTGTTTTTGTTTTTTTAACGAGATTTTGAAAGAACGTTTGACATTTTTCGTAATGTGTCGAAATGATCGGAGGGATTAGTTACCAAGATGTTTTAATGCAGTATTAATTCTAGTGTAAGAAAATGAAGACTAGACGACCTGTGTTGTTTATTTTTCCACACTGGAATTAAAACTGCTTCAAGACAGCATGGTAAGCCCCTTGTGTGTAGCTTCGTAGTTATATGGTAACCACCCCGTGCGTAGTTTCTTTGCAAAAAGATAAAAGCTATTTGTTTTGTTCTACACAAAAGTAAGCGAGGAAAAAAATCTGATTTATGTAATAGTTTATTAGTGAGATAAATAAATTGTTAAAGTTTAAAGTGAATGTGCATTGCAATCGGAAGTGAATACCACGTAGTAAGTCTAGGTCTGAAGCAGAAGGTTATATACCAAGGTCACAAATACATTTGTAATGCGTCTATCACACTAGGGTCTTCCCTTAGGGACTTCTTTGCGATTCTACACGGAAAATTAATTCGCATTGTAATGAACGATGCAATCATTGGGTTATTTTTTATTATTAAACACGTGACCACAGAATATTTAATAGTAGCTTTGACCTAAAGAAAAGCAGAATCGCATTAAAAATATTTAGATCGTTGTATGCATGGATGCGCAAAATACCAACGGCGGGCACGTAGGTATTTGATTTAAAAACATAGATCTAAGACGATGTTAATGATGGTAATTGTGCTGGTCATGTGGTGGATGTTGAAATAAAAAATATTAAAAAGTTACGCTACATTTTGTTACTCTAAAATCTACAAAAATATAACAATACATATGTATTTATTTTTACCGATTAAGCTTGAACAGTACAGGGTTAGAATTTGGTACAGTGCACAATCGAGCATCTACGTAACGTAACGTACGTAACTTACGAGCAAAACCACAGTAGCATAGTCAATGGACTATGTTATATAATGATATAACATAATATTTAAATTAAAATCAAGCAGTTTCTCAGATACCGCTATTTCACCGCTCTAAGTCCTTGACCGTGGAAAGGAAACATCACTCAAAGAGTCTAAATATATTCTATTTCCTGTACGAAGGAAAGAATTGTCAAGAATTTGTCACGCATTGGAACTAAAAGTCTATAATGTTTGATTTAGCTCAAATATTAAAGACTTTTTTTACAGAGTAGTTAACCAAAAGAATCTGTAAAAATAGATTTATAAGTTGATTAAGTTCAAGATAATTCAAAAATGGCATACATTAAGTACAAATTAGCCTAGGAATTTGCTGTAATAAAACATATTAGTAAAAGCATTGATTTTAACTTGAACATTCAAGCGCTTGTGTAAACAGAAAACATAGTCCTTTAAACTCATAATTTACATTATTTAGGATATAACTAAGTATTGCGAAGTTGTAGCAATTTCATGTTACATTACATATCACAAGATTGAGTATAACTACTAATTACGATCAAAGAGGATCATCCTTCTGGCTTTATTAAATTAATGGGCGACTACCAATCACCATTGATTGTACTATACTTGTCAACAACATTATAATTAGATTTGAATAGTGTTGATACAGTTCATAAAAATATTCATTGCGAGAAACTCGTTACATGTGAGTTGTGAGTTGTGACCCACTTAACCCACCTGGGAAAATATTCACACAAAACTATTTAAACCTCGTTATTCTCAAAAAGGAACGAATCACAAGGCCACTTACAAACATTTAGAATTCTTCCAGCTCAATGTATACCGCTAGGCCTATGGAATATGGAATTTACTTATAAAAAACATATAAAAACATAAAAAGTGCAGCGACGTTGTAATTGTAGCCGTATTCGGGCGGCCGCGGCGGATGCGCGGCCTTGTGAGGTCGATGGAGGGATGCTGTTACACCGTAGCGAATAAATAAAGTTTATTAAGTGATCGGATTTGTAATGTGTTTATTGATTAATAATTTGTAATTGTATGTTAAAGGTATATAGGTATATATTAGTTATTATCTATAGTCTATACTAATATTATAAAGAGGTAAGGTTTGTATGTATGTATGGTTTTCACGCATAAACTACTGGACCGATTTTGATGAAATTTAGCACAGATAATCTTTAGACCCTGAGAAAGAACATAGGCTACCTTTTATTGCGAAATAGGTATGTACTACGTGCGAAGCCGGGGCGGACCGCTAGTTATTTATATAAAGATTGTTATCAAATTGATTGAGCTTTTTATTTAGCCTACAATTTTAGGAAGAAAATCTGAAAATTTCTTAAGTACTTTATCTCATATAAACAAAATATTATGGGAAAATTTTTACTTTTATAGGTTGACCACTGGACTGAACAACAAATAAATAATTAATTCCTATAAATAACATGGCAGAAGCTCATTCTGGTTTTGATAAAATAGTAGTAGAATAACGGGATTGAAATCTATGAATGAAAGAGTCCATAATACGCTACGTTGTGACAAAATCCGAGATGAAACCGGTCTTCCATTTTGCGTATATCTGTCGACTGTTACGTAACTTGTACATATTTATTTAGTTATGAGTAACGGTAGCCATATTGGCAAATCCTGTGTCGTACATCCTGCTATAAATGTTGTAATAAGATAGATTTTTAGTTGTAGACCGTATATGAAATAAATCTAAAAGGCCATTTTATTATGTAAATTTAAAGCATGACAAATGTTTACCAGTCAATTTTGGTTTTGTTCCAATAACAGGCATTTATTTCTTATCTATCCGTTTGCTCCGATATTTATCCAAATCGGCTTGCTATGGAAATCTTGTGTGACAAACAATCTCGTATTTAGAACACACATTTACGTTACGATGGAGTCTGTTACATTTTCAGTTTAATGTAAAAATACTCTACGAATAATATCTAACTATTCATAGTCTTTGCTATGTCAATAAAATTATTGCTCTAGAGTCTAGCACATACTATACTACACTAGCATATACTTAACATTATTGTGTAAAGATTTACCTACACCTAGATAATACGCCTGCAAAATATTAAAAAGTCGTATAATTTTCCCACCAAACCAGTCTACTAATATATGCATCAGCGGCGCTAAGTATTGACATAAAGGATAGGCTAACATTGAACACGAATTAATTGATGCTCATATCCGACCCTTAAATATAAATAATATCTAATTATAAGCCGACAAAACGATCTCACGATTAATTTTACTGGAATTTCGATATCTACGGATGTTTGTAATATTTAGTTATACATTTCTAATGTCATTCATACATATTGCAGCCATCCCAGCCTCTAACGGCCTGTAATATATAAAATATGGTTTGTCTGTTGAGGACACGATCTATTTTATGTGCTAATAAAGGTATGTAATTGTAATAGGTAATTATTATTTATTAGCAAATAGGCATTTACTATTTAGGTCTTTTCGAATAGCACCAAACAGTTATAGACTTAAATAAACTGTAGTGTAAGTACGTGTTGTATTATATTTATAGGTAGTATAAAAATTGTAACAAGCTCTATTTCTCACTAATATTTCACTAAGATCAATGAAATAACATTTCTTTTATAACACGTAAAGCTGAGAATGTTCTTTACAGAACGTTTCGTGTAAAAACTCATGGAGGTAAAAAGTACTAAGTCAACTTTTATGTAAAAACTATAAAAGATAACAAACACAAAAGTTTTTAAATTACATAAAAGTAGGTTATTGCAAAAATAGACACAATAATCTGAAAGACTTCGCTAAAATATTTGCGTCACAGAAATGTATATAAAAGAAAAACATCATAGTAAAAAAAATTGTTACTGTAATAAGCTTGGAATAGTTTTGTAAGCCATAATAAAATATAAGAAATGTATTCCGATACGATTCAAAAATGCTTCTAGAAGAAGTCTAATTGAATAAATAAATGTTTGAGTTTATTTTGAACTAATATACCGAGAATCCCATATAGTTTTTGACCTACGACCTTCTACTAATCACGGAAATAAAACAATTCCAAACTAAAAGTTACAATAAAAACCTTTCATTTATCTAGAAAGAGCTATATTTTTTGTTTCAGTAACAGGACAATTAAACTCTACGTCTCTACGTTATCTGTGCAACAAAGAGCGCAATTTTTCGCGCCAAGGTGACACAGTCTACACAAAGGCGAAGAAAAAATGCATAATGGCATCCAATCGCCTACAAATAAAAACGAAATTAAGGCGTCAAACTCGGCAAATACAATTGTAATAAGAATTAAACATTGCGGTATTCCACGATTATAGCAAGAACTATCCAGTTACGAAACACCGTTACCATTAATTTTGATCCAGTTTTTGCGGCAACAAAAACTTGACATTATCTAATTTATAACAATTTAAGTCTTAGTTCTGGTAAATAAAATCGAAATTGGATTATATTAAGTTGGAAGAGATGTAACATCCGTTCTAGTTGAGTTATTACAAACGGTGTTAGAAAATCATTGAGATTAGGTTACATTATTACCAATGCATTATCCAATGATGTGTTCAAGGACGCTTAATTCACATGAATATAATCATGCTAAATGGATTGACTAATAGCTGTATGCAACATTCAGAAAAACTGCTATTCCTAAAATTTACGAGGATGTCTTTATTGCTCAATCTGACACAAAATTTAGCTTTTTTTAAAATCCAATAATTTTTTGTTAGAGTAAATAAATTACAATGATTTAATCGGGATTTCATAAAGGATAGGACTATCCTATTTACGTTACGGAGATAGTTGAACCCTAAACCTACAAGTTTCCATATAAAAATGAAGGTGAATTCAAGGGTCATCACTCATCAGGCATCACTCAATAACCACTATCATAATAACAAACTTCGATTACGTTGAATATAGAATTTTAGATAACCTATTTAATATGACTACTAGAGATGGGCCGAACATGAGTTTCACCGAATACGAACATTCAGCCGAATATTCGGTAAAACATTTACCGAACCGAATATTCGGTACAGCTAGATACCTATATAAATTTATAAATATAAATCTCATAAAATCTGATTGATAATATTAGAGTTAAAGTATACAGTAAACACTAACGAATTTATAAAAAAATTTTCTAAATCAGTCCACACACACAAAAATCTGTACCCACAATTCCATACAAGGTAGGTGTGTCAATTAACGCCCTCTGTTAAATAACGCCCGAACTTCAAAAAACCCACTTATATTCAATAAACCCGCATCGTACCTCACGCACACATGAATTGCACCAATAGGAACGCGCCTAGCGCGGTTGCGTAAGTCTGGAGTCGCCATCTTTGCCAGTAGCAGCTTTCGTTTCAAGAGCGTTAGAAGTGCACCGGCTGTTATTAAAAATTTCTTCTAACGAAACTATAAGTTTTCAGTTGTTTTTGAGTTATTTCTTGGATTATTTTATACTTTGGCAGTAGTATACATAACTACACTTCATATTCTGTAAATATTTTCAAAATGATTTACTTAATTACTTCAAAATTTAAAAAAAATGTCAATAACGCCCAGTCGCGTAATAACGCCCAGTAAACGGACCTTGGGGCGTTAAATTAGTTTTTTTTTTTTGTTTAAAGTATGGTAGAAGATTACTAATGTTAACGTTGATTAGTTAAACTAAAATAAAAAAGTATAAAATCGTTAC
>CAJQZM010039824.1:4911-24720 GCA_907164665.1 Colias nastes | reverse complement strand
CAAATGACAAATAAAGTGTTCGCATTTGAAGCTAAACTGCACTTATAGGTACATAAATGAGCTCGAAGCACGAGATTTTTCAAATTTTCCAACTGTTGCTGCTCTACAGTCCGAAGTTTCTAATCCAGACAGTATTATCTATGAAGATATGATTACCTTTTTGAAACAATATCTGTTAGAAATTCAAAATAGATTTTCTGATGTGAGAAAAATTAAGAAGTGTTTTCTACTTGTAGAAAACCCATGGCACGTTGAAAACGAAGATATGATATTATTCTGCCAGTTTGGATTTTCTAAAACACAGTTAATGAATGAAATCATTGAACTAAAGCACGACACACAGCTCAAAGCTAATTTCATCGAACACCGTGAAAAGCAGGAGTACATTGAATTTTGGAAAAAATTACCTAACAACTATAGATGTTTACAAGACTGCGCACAATTTGTTTTAACTATATTTTCTTCAACTTATCTCTGTGAGGCTTCATTTTCGAAAATGAGCTTCTTGAAAAACAAATACCGCAATCGTCTTTCTCCTCATTTAGAAGACACGATGAGGATTGCATGTAGCCCCAAAGATGCCGATATACAAGGAATAATTAAAAAAATTCAACACCATAATTCTTAAATTATAAATACCTACATATGCCCTATAAAAACATGTTATCATTATTTTCTTACTGCAATAAATATTTTAATATACGAGTAATTTTTTATTTTCTTAAAGGCGAAATAAATAACGAAATTAATCGAATATGTATTAGTAGGCAAACGCCCTTACTCTACGGCCCGGTGCTGATACCCACATTACCCTGTGTGGCCCTTGGCCAGAAAAGTGTGACGACGACTGTTATAGAGTTTTAAAACTTAAAACTAGACTATGGTAAGTGCTTATTCTATGAAATCTTTAAATCAATAACTTTAGAGAACAATGAAATACTATCTTTAATTTATTTTAAGAAACAGTTCTGGGCAAAAATACATAATCGCGGATGAACTAAATTAATCACAATTACTACATTTTTCTATTAACCCAGCAGTTATTCTGGTTAAATTTATTTAATAAAATACTAAACAGGCAATTAAATGAATTAGTTAAAAGTTTTTGTCATAAAATCTTTTAAACAAAACATGTATTTGGTATGTGCACAATTTAAATAAGAACTTAATTTAATTAGCAATTTACGTACCTGCTTGCTAAACATCATACCCCCCTTATAAAGATTTAAGATAAAATTGTATACATTTATCTTGGATTCAACGATCGCATATGAATAATAAATGTAAGTTAATGGCCGAAATTTATAAATAAATTAAATATTTTAATACTTAACAATAATCGTCATTATTAAAGACTAGATATCCGCCTGCGGCTTCGCCCGCGTTTTCAAAGGAAAACCCGCATTTCCCGATTTCCGGGATAAACCTATCCTATCCAAGTTACCCTCTATATGTGTGCTAAATTTCATTGTGATCGGTTCAGTAGTATTTTCGTGAAAGAGTAATAAACACATACACACACATCCTCACAAACTTTCGCATTTATAATATTAATAGGATATCTAGGAAATTATTATTCCAGGAAACCGAAAGCCTATTTCGTAATTTAGTTCATTCGCAATTCTCAAAATAAATTTACAATTTCAATAATTTAAAACCCACGACTAAATTGTCTTTTCGCATTAAATCATCACTTTGTATGAGTAACTCGATAAAATGGAGGACATAGAAGGGAAACCGAAGGCGGAAAGCTAGTCAAACATAATATTATAGTACTGTATACAGCAAATCCACAATTCCGACCTTGTATCCTTCTTTAAAGCCATCAACTTAATGATACCACTGACCCAACCATCCAGATGGGCCATTGTCTTAAAATACACGAAATATGACCAATTTAAAACCTTAACAGGCTCTGTATCCGATGGAAATAACACAGTTACAGCGTACATTACCTGCTATGTATGAATGTTATAGTCGAATGCCCTAATATATGGAGCAATGTAATGCAACGAACGCGTTTTGTGGTAAGCTCTGCGTGGTTAAGAATTTGAATGTACGTGGTTGGTAAACGTGACTGTTTAAATTTTTGAGTACGTATTGTTCGTGTAATATCATGATAATTTAGAAGTACAACGTCGAAAGATAATTTAAAATGAATTTTATAATCCTCACAATCCTAAATTGAATTGTCATGAAAATGATGAGGACTGGATTGTATTGAACCCTTCAGAGAACCCTTAATAAGCATGGCATTCAACAATATGGAAGGTTTTAAAATGTCTTTGAAATTGATTCTTAAAATCCATCTTTTCACACCTAAAACTTCCTACATAGTTATCCCAGCGTTTTGAATTTTGTCCAATATTGTAAGGACCCTTACAAAAACTCTGTTGTTAGGAACTTCTAGGCCAAAAAGATTAATGGAATTAAGAGGACACAATACTACTTCAGCCCAGCACTTAAATATACAACGTTAAAGTTACGCAAATAACCATTATCAAAACTGATAGACACGGCCCAGTTCGGCTCGACACAATTTTGATAGTCGCGTGACTGTTGCTATATGATAGTGGATTAAACCATAGATTAGATTTAAGTTCCTTGTTTTATTTTATTTGTATCTTTTATGTATCCATAATAAACATATTTCATTTCATTTCATTTCATTATTTGAACTATGAAGTATTCCAAATTCCTCCAAATATAACCAAATACCACATGTTATTAGGGTTTTGAAATAGATGCAATCGCCTATTTGTATGAAAACGGAAGTTCGTATTACGTGTCGAAGGGAATAATTTCGTCCTTGGAAGTGGGTACATGGTTTTGAAAGTTCTATTTAATACAATGTAGCATAATTAGGTATTTAACCATCTGTTCTACTGTCAGGCAAGAATAAGTATGACGTTATTTTAAGCTTTGAATATATTGTGAATAAAGAAATATCACGATGGATGGATGCTAGTAAAAATTAGAATAAGTACACTCGTATTTAATTCTATGTATTTGGTGATTCATAGAATCAAAGATCAGGGAAGGGTTGCGATGGTTTTAAATGCGCAAAGGTTACCTGGTGTTACTTTTAATTCTACTGATGTGTTTAAAAAAAAATTGCCATTTTAATGAAGCTTACTTCTAGAAATACGGTTCATTTTGGAGCATTAGGATTAGATCGTTCTTTATCTACTCGATATATTGTGTAAATACTAAATATATAGCAAAATAGCGAACTTCAATTATTCTATTATTTCGAATCCAAATTTGTTTATATCATCATCACCATCATCAACAATTTCAGTGCCATGATAATGATGATGATGATATTTTGATCTGATTTAAAAAAAGAACATTTAGTTTCTATCACTAGTATACGACCATGTCAACCATGTTTAATGTCTCTTTATAAAGCAAGGGAAGCATTTGCATTGAAAAATTATAAAACGTCGCGAATATGATTCATATATGGACACCAATGGAATCAGATATCACATTGATTGATAGAGAACACTGAATGTCCATACACCATTAATCAAAGCCGATATGACATGTTTTTTCATGTCAAGTTGTTGGGAATGTCACGTTTACATAGGCTAGAGATAGATTTTATTTCTGTTTATCGCTAGACACTGTTTCATTAGTTTCTCTCAGCGTTGAGTAGTATTTACTTTAGAGTTTGAGTTAAGTATAAAAATGTTTTCAGTCCATTGTAATGAAGATCGTATATAAAGCAAATAGCAATGACAATTGTACTTCATAAGAAACGATATTACCGTTAGTTAAATTAAGAAGTCTAATTTTGTTCTAATGATAAAAAATTAAGAGGAAGAAATAAGGGATGAAAAAAAGGAATAAGCAAGTGACACTGCATGTGGAAAACTATGACTGCAGCAACATTCAATACTGTGTAATTAAGGCCTTCCTTGCGACAAATGAATATATAATATTTTCTTTAAAGTTGCCGTGGGATATGAAATTCAAATTTTTTCGTTATGTTCCAATCAATAATTAAATATTCCCACATCTAGTGATGTGAAGCGTACAAACTAAATGGTCGACAATGGACCGCCCGTCAGACCGGCACTATCATTATAAATGACAATAACTAATGATACGGATCTATATTACAAAACCGCTCCGTCTTCGGTGTGATGGATATCCATTTCCATTGTAACATGTATTTAGAGTTAATGATTCAGGTTTTAATTGATGCGTCTAAAATCAAATTCAACCTTTTTGCTAGAACCTAGAAGGTTATGAAGAAAATTTTGACCTGTTTATTATCAAACCTTGGTGTATCAAAACAATAGGGGACATTTATATCCATTAACTAATTAAGATGATGCGATATACTTATGAGCTGAAGTATAAATTAACACTGATGTACATATTTTAATACTTCGTAAAAAACCCACAAGAAAACGTATCTAAACAAAGGCAATAATCCAAGATAGATTTTGATGTCTATTGCAATAATTACGAGTATTCATTGTCTAAAAATGTTATCCGGATCGGTGGTACCTATTTGTTAAGAGACAGTAGAACACGTGGATTAAATGACAAAAGCTAAATAAATTAATTAATGTTTGAGTTTATTCAACGCAGTTATTTTGGCAGTGTTTTTAAGTATGCATCATCATCGAAATTTCTATCAAAAGTGGAACCAGAGACTTAATACGATAACGATTTCCTAACTGTCTGATTCATCTGAATGTTCTAGATTATTCCAGACTATTTTAAAGTCTATCTGGTCTACGTA
The DNA here is from genome assembly GCA_907164665.1 of Colias nastes. Lineage (NCBI taxonomy): Eukaryota > Metazoa > Arthropoda > Insecta > Lepidoptera > Pieridae > Colias > Colias nastes. The sequence goes on along the minus strand of CAJQZM010039824.1, from coordinate 19,961 downwards.
ATAACTAATATCTACCAAACAGGACAATGCAAGGGTCAGTGTCAAATATAGTGACGAGTTAATTCTGTCTTCCTGTGTCTGATTGGTGCTAATTGTTGACCCCCTCACCCTCTGCGCCAATAATTGATGCCTGACCCAAGATAACCTCGCTATTCCTACTTATAGCTCCATTCGTTGAACCTTTGACTCTATTCGAATTAAGTAATTTTAACTACCAAGCTGCAGTGTCTATTTTAATTTTAATATTCTCAGCACAGTTCAAGACAATATAGATAAATTGTGGGAAAAATATTCATGGAAATTCATTTATAAGAAATATTGTGACGTTGGAACTAGGAACAGAGGTTACGAACGGTATGTAACATTTGTTTTATAATGCTGTGGTGTATTTATTTAGTTTTGTACTTTATCGATTTCCAAACAATTCGTAGCCAAACACTTTATGCTAGATAAAAATATTCACTTCGAAAGATAATATATCAACTGGTAGCTATATAGTTTTCTCTCTAAAGATTGAAAAATGTGTCTGATATAAAATCTAGTTTAAAAAAGCAGTTTCTGTGAATTTAATAATATATTTTTAGTTCTTGTTTCTTACTTTTATTTTATACACATTGTCCGTAACATAAACCAGAAACTATTTTCTTATTAAATATTAAATAAACCAGGAAATTTATGCCATACCATATATGTTCCACTAAAGCTGACAGAAAATTTATTTACTTCTCAAGAGATTTATTATAGGTTTTATATAGCTAAAACAAGAATGTTGAGTATGATTATCATAAATAAGACCATTACAATATGGCATACCTATCAATAAAATCATCGTAATCATCAAACAAAATCTTAAGTACACATTCGACAAATAATTTGGCTCAATGCTCGTCATGCAATTTAAACAAACCATGTCGATTGGCAATCGATATTAAAATAATCGCTTCACGGAAGTTTAAACCCTAAAGACGTCAAATTAAACCTATAGTTACTAAAATGCCTTAGCATTAAGGTTCGATGAGTGGGCTGTAGATACTACATGTATGTGTCAGCATTTACCATTTGTTTTTCCTTCCCACGACAAATCATCACTTACTAATTTATACAGCAAACTACAGATCTACCAGAGGTCTTATTTAATTAGTAACTTTTATATCTTCACTTCGGTTATTTTTGTCAGTCATAAAATAAATCAAATTAGCTGACCACTGTTAAACGAATTTATAGTGAAGAGACGTTTTTCGACATTTAATGCATATTTACAAACAAAACAAAAAGTAGTTGTTGGTTGGAAATGTGTGGAAATCATTGTTTTCATTGTTAATCTATTTGGTGTTCGAGAACAAAAAGAAAATTTTAAGATAAAGCAACAACACACTTAAAGCAATCTGTCAGGAATCAGTCTTCCTACAAGCAAGAGCAATAAAATATTTCCAATTGAGCTCACCACAAATCATAAAATTTCAACGCAAATATCAGTTAAATAGATTTCAAAGGCTTTATGCTTATTGCGCATCTGTTTAAACTCCGTACTATTTATGTTTTACAATCCATATACCGTCCCAAACAATGGTTCCATCGAATAGACTGCGATTACCTCTTCAGAACCTCGTTTGCCTTCAACAACTCAAGCTATACAAAACTAGCGTATAACCCAAATCGTACTCTATTCCCATTTCAAAGGGTCCTTTGTGGAACTGCCAATTGGTCGAGCGCGGAGGTGCTTACAACGTGTCTTTGTAAGCTGACCAATAATGGAGAGCTTCTCCTCCCGGCGGATCGCATAGACCGTCAGACAAGAATGGGGTTGTCGGAGTTAATATAGAGGTCAAGTTACGCTGGTTTACGGGACGAGGTCACACGACAGAGCGGCTCTTGTACCGGCACTGTGAAACTGTTGGTGGACAAGGCTCCTTTCAGCGGACACGTTCGTATGTCCGTTTGCTTAGTACATCTTTGTTGCTATGAATCGCGATTGTGCTAACAGATGGTAGCTTTTCACGGTACCGTAGAATAACCACACTGTTGGCTGAATGACTGTCAATGTTGATTTGTTACAATCTTTTTCATTTGTGGAAAAAAGGGTCATTCAAACTTCTTCACTTTTGCAGTTGTTGTTTTAGGACTAACTATTGACTTATAGAATTTCTTCAAAGGCTGTGCTTAGCTTGTAAGAATTCCTTAATATATTTATTGTATAGTCAGATATTATTCGAATTTATAGTACAGACAGATATTATTCGAAACGAGTTCTGTGGTAATTGTTTTATAATAGTCTAGTTTAACTATAGACATTCCGGCTTATCTTGACCGGTATTTAAAGCTATTAAAACCAAATTAGGATGATCTCTTACGTGGTTCGATTGTAACGCTTCTAGCGTTAAAAATTTCATATTATTTTATGAAATTGAAACCACAATGGTTGCGTGAAAAACCAGCATCATTACTATAAAAGTCGTTCTGATACAACTTATTTGTAATGCTTATATTATCGTGAGCGAACTATAAATTGGTATTTATTTATTGTTTATATTATAGTTCCTTTATACGTCATTCCTTGCATTAAGTTTTTCTAAATAAGGGATAGATACAATGAATAGATTGCGGGAGGTAAGAATTTGACCTTTCAATTGTGAATGACGCACAGAAGTGACGAAAAATTATTGAGTGTAATTTTTAATAATTTCGTCTGTCAAATAGTATTGTCGTGAATTGGTGATTCATGAGCGAATCGTAACCGGGGGTCAAGGAGATATTGTTTGAGCGTTAGAGCATCTAGTTGTGACGTCATGCTTTATATAACTGCGTTTCTGGTTTTGCTCCAAGCGCTGTCTTTTGTTGATGTCCAGTTTCATATAAGGTTTGTGTCCAAAATATACTAGAGTCTAAACTATTATAAGATTTGTTGGGGTTTAGACATTTTTCTTACCGAGATCTTGGCTATGCGTTGATAAATATGTATAGTTTATCGTTGACTAATATTATAGACGATATACTTCCACTTGATGCTAGTCAGTTTAAAATATCATTGCTCGTCGTGATACACTTAAATCTATCGGCGTGGCGTACCAAATATAATTAACTAGTCACAAAACAAAAAACGAGACCCATCGCTATTAATAACGGAAAATTGGAAAGAAAATCCTTATAAAGAAATTCAACAACGATTTCACTTTTAATCTCATCTTTCGTAACAAACATGGTTTCTCTCTTATCCCTTAAAAATTCTCATTTATAGCAGACATAAGTCAAAAATAAACACTTAACTATTCCGAGCACACGCCAACAAAAAGCCAAGTTCTCAGGAACGTAATGATATCAAAGATCATCGGATGAATCATGGCAGCTTGAGCAATAAACCTCAAACCTTCTCAGAACCGCGGTTTGTGAGAATTATAAGTTATCATTTTTTTCAAGCTCTCAATCTACGTGCTTATTAGCCCTTTATATATTTTCATAGTTCTATGTTTTCATCAGATAATCTCGTATTCACTCTTTGTTATTCTTAGTTCTTCACAAAGACTGTTCTCAAAAAGTAGTTTGGTTAGGTAGATTGTTAACATATTGCTAAAAAGTAAAAATTTATTGAATGTATAGATATTATGAGTATTGATTCTGTCACCATAATCTGTCTACATTACTTCTGATTAATTCAAGCACAAACAAGAAACATTACTTCTACCACCATGCACAAAACAGTACCTTTCTATATACCTTTATTTCACAATATTTCCGTAATTCTCCCTACGGCATCATGCAGTGGAATAGCACCATACAATTATAATAAGCATAGAATATTTAACAATATCAGCTATAGATTATTCACTAGCCAACTGTAATGGCTCCTACATTTTTAACTACACGTTTCCCCGTGTCCATGCCTGCATGTCATTGCTAATGATGCATTTATAGTACTTATTTATTATTTAGTATCATAAGTTTATGAACACGTAGTTCCTGTGGTCATATACATATATATATATATATATATATATATATATATATATATATATATATTTAATATCATTCTTTCGAAATCTTTGTTGCTTTCTACAAGAATAGATTTGCTGAAATATGGTCCGGAGACCGGAGATAGATTATGCTTTGGAATATTTGAAAACCCCTTTTTTCATATTATGTAACTCAGAGACTATAATCTCCGCTCTGAAGTTGGATTTTCTATCCTTCTCTATCGCATTCAAAATTGCATTTGCTTCTCCACTTGTGACTTACTTCAGGCCGGTCTAATCTGCCGCGAACTATGGTTATTTTGAGAAGGCAAAATACGTATCAAAAATAGAGAAGAAATCGCGCAATAAACTCCCATAACTCGTTTTAAAATTAACAATGATTGGCTATTGGTTCCGTCTATACATTAAATTATAATGTAGACATGTTATTCAAATTATTAGTAAATAGATATTCAATGGGGACTATAATCCTTTCAATTTTGAATATAAAGCAGGTAGTTACCAACATTGGCAATAAATAATATCAGAAGTATAGCAATCTCAATTTAAACCGGTTTCGATAGATTCGTTCATACAATATGAATTTGCATACATTTAAATTATGTACTGCATTTCTCTCGATGAAATTTGCATGACAACGTTACAAATATGCACATGCGGAATAATATAAAATATACAAGTTCATCAAGCATGACACTTTGTTTGACCAAGTTTTTAAGTATTTTTTTTTGTAACAGATGCTAGCTAATGAAGAGCATAAAATATATTAGTATGTTACATTGGAAAAACTCAATCGCTCATAGAATATTTTTTACCTTCTGAGTTTAAATTATATATATATGAAAGAGATGAAACATTTAAGAATGACACTTTTATCTTGTATGTAGCAAAGAAAATTTTTGATGGATGCAACAGGAAATGACAACTTGTTAGGGTACAGCGAGTGATAAGACAAAGCCCACGCGAGCGAAGTCGCGAGCGAAGTCGCGGGCGAAATCTATAATACTCGTAGCTAGCCTATGAACTATTCCAAATTCAGCAATTTTAAAAATTTTCAAAATATTTATATGATATTATGAGTGTTTTTACATAAAATCAATTGCATTTGATTCGATGAAATTTTATCTAAACTTCTATTTTAGTTGATAGTCAAATGTAACATAGTTGTATACATGCGATCCCTGAGCATGATACATGCAAGCTTGACACATGCATTGAATTTGTTCTTTTATCCAAGAATCTGTGTCCGTAACCAGTCTCCTAATGATGGCAACAACTTTACATCTATCTGATGTATTGAACAGGGCTTGAAAGGTATAGCGACCATTTTATTATTAACTAGGTAGATACATATACTCGGATTTTTAATTAGACAAAGTAAACTGACGTTTACTGTGTTGTCAGTTTTTGATGAAATAAAAATAGCGTTGTCACAAAGTGAATGATTGAAAATCGGGAATGAATGAAATTGAATCGATCGTCTAGTGAATATTTAGTGTGTAACAATATAACATCAAATATACACAACAATGACAACAAACACAACGTAATTAGTTACAATTAACGAAAAAATTACAAAAACAATTACGTAAACAGCGTAACAATAAAAATAAAAAAATGATTATAATTACATTCTACTAGTAACTTATATCTTATATAGCTTTATATATTATAATTAGAAATAATGTTATTTTATAGTTTGAAATGATGAACTATTCACACTCATTGTTCATTCATCTGATTGAATGAGAACTGAATTCCTCACTATTATGTACTTTAAATATGGCAACATTATTTTACAAAGTGACATTAGCTGCTGTCAGTTTACTTTGTCTAATTAAAAATCCGAGTATAGGTAGTTTATTCTCGTTTTGTTTGATAAAGATAGGTTATGTCTTTGTACTTATAGGTACCTACTTGTGTTTCGAAATCATGCGTATTCGTGGCTTCGATGTTATAGCTTGAAGGATGCTAATAAACCCTGTAGGTTTTATGAAATTTTATAATACTAGATAGCCATATTTGATATTATCCATATAATCTATTGCATAAGCATGTAAAGATGTATTACCTACTAAAGATTGATAAGGAGGTAGGCATACAGTTTTATTTTAGGATTTTAGATAAAATGTATGCTAATACCGGTACCTACCTACCTAGGTATATTTAAAAGTGAAAGTTTTGTTTGTTTGGATGCTTTTTACTCAATCACGATTTACGTAGGTATGTAGTTATGTATAATAGATATTAAGTTCTCTAAAATATTATATAAATACAATTAGGTACATTATCAAGCTCTCAAATGAGTTTTTTATTCCGATCGAAGCCAGGGCGGGCGGCTGTGACGATTGTATACCACCTAATTTAACTTATAAATAATACAGAATGATGTACCTACATAATACCTATATTACATACCTACTGTGTGACTTAAATGAAAACGTGAAAATGAGACATCGGGAAGCATAGCTTGTTAATTTGTGTTTAATTAGGTACCTACTTATATTTAATAGCTAGGTACTACCTATCAACAAATCAAGTTAAATTTAACTGGAGAACCTAAATAGGTACCTATCCCACTCTAATGTTAAAGTAATTATAACATAGGTAGGTAGGTACCTATTTTATTCATAGGGTCATTGCGCCTGTTCGCGTCCACTTAGTGCAGTTGGAAAGTTTGAAGGAGAAAATAAAAATGTTCCAGAACAAATTTCAACGCAAAATTTATGTAACGTGTTCATTACATAGTCTATTTTAAGATTTACTTTCAATTGTGTTGGAAATATCATGTGGTTTTTATTTATCTAGACAAATAGCAGAATTAGGCGTTTTACCCAGTTCGCGTCCAAAAATTCCAGTTTGCGTCCACCCGTGGACCAATTCGCGTCCACCAGCTTAGAAAAGGAATTAAGAGTGTATTGGGTGATATTTTATCAGATAAATGCAAATAAAAATTAGATTTTAATAAATTATTTATTTACGAATATAGTTATTTAATAAAAACCGGCCAAATGCGAGTGGGACTCGCACACCGAGGGTTCCGTATTAACCTGTTTTTTTTCATATGGTTTAACTGTAAATGATTATTTTTTCAATGTTTCCCTTATTTGTGCTATAAGACGTTGCTTCGTACCAAACTTCAAGTGTCTGTGTTCACGTAAAGTACCCTGTAGGTTTTGATTCCCTTGCGAATGTCGAAATTTGCGAAAATTTGCAGCATAAACGGCTGTATCTTTTAATTGCTTTGGCTTATAAGTTTGATTTTTTCACTGCTTCAAGGGACCGCAGACTTGAGTATTCAATATAAATTTCAGCTTTATACCTCCACGCGTTACTGAGAAAAAGGGTCTTGACAGAAAGACAGACCGGCAGACGGACATACAGACGGACGGATATCAAAGTGATCCTACAAGGATTCCGGTTTTTCCTTTTGAGGTTCAACATCAACAATATTATTATTAATATAATTCACTGTAAGGAAACTGGAAAAACTTATTTATATTTATCTTCTCATCATTAATAGAACTAAAAATTAACAAAAAACAAAGTTACGTTATGTAAATAAATAATAATCAGTTCTATTAAGATTACCTATCTACCCTATTTTTTAGTTTCTAATGAATTTAATTTCTTTTTTGTTTATATTATTTTCTTAACCACAGACTTATTGACTCTCATTCTCAAAGATACTAGTCTCATTCTTAGAATACCCATTTTAAAATGACAAAATAGCATAAAAATTTGCTAATTTGAATGAAAATTTAAATTATCAACTTGTAGTCTTAGTCAAAAATTTACAATCTATTTTAAATTACATATTTTAACAAACAATTCATTGCTACGTAGGTAATGAAAAACAATGTGGACGCAATATGTTCTATTGTTATGCACTATAGGTATAGTTTGCGCCCACCGTGGACGCAAAATGGAAGTTGTACAAATTCGGTGTAGTAATTCGCGTCCACCTTATTTTAGCTATTAATTGTAAAAGAAATAAGCTGATTTATAATCCATACTATTCCATGTTTCGTTAGCAAAGTAAAGAAACAGTTACATATTCAAAAATTCACATTTAACAATAAGATACTTACCGTCAAACGCGACGCTGCGCACTATTTTTTTCTCAAAATCCCGCGCGTTTTAGCTCTCTCGTTTAATAGCCAAAATTAAATATTTTTTTTAAATAGGATAGGCGGTGCGCAGGCATATTTTGAATATGTGTGCATGTCTCTTATACATTGAGGTATTATCGGAAATTTTTCTTATTACAATTTTACTTAAAATATACTTATTTTCGTAAATTTTCTAAAAGATATCCGCAAAATGGACGCGAATAGGCATGTGGACGCGAACAGGCGCAATGACCCTATCCATTACAATTTCTCAGAACACAAATTAACTTTACGCTTATCGTACTATTAATATTTGTTGTAGACGAGTGTTATTGACTAATTTGACGCCTGAGCATGCTCGGTCCGCGCGTGCTCAGGCGTCTCCACTTGAGCGGCTCGGCCAAATGAGCCGCTCATTCGCCTGAGCATGCTCAAGTGGATTCAAGGCTTTAGAAAACATTCAAGTTTCAGCATTTGGTATAAAGTGGGCGCGTCTTAGATCGAAAGAGATAGGATTGTGGGAATCTAATAGATACGCCGGGGAACGTGTGTTTATCGACATATAGATTAACAATTTAGGTCGAAACAGTCGTGTCGAAATCACAATGGCTTCCAACATTTTAGGTCGCATGCACCATAAATATTATCATCATTCCTTCGGGGCATAACCCAGCGCGGCCCAGCCGACTCACAACCACAATGTGTACCGCCTCGATGCAAGATAAGCGTAAATGAATATATCACTCCCACGACCGAAATATTAACCGGCCAACTCGCCCGACCCCATGATATAAAGCAGGCAATTAATATGTTTTATTCGCATCCGTCTACTGGGACATTAAAAGCCACGGCTCGCCTCTCATGAGCCTACGTGAACCGCAAACTAAAATCCGGTTGTAATTCCCTATATAACGGGACATCCAGTTATGGTAATGTCAGCCGAATTTCACGACGTAGTTTCGAAAGTAGTAATTCTGATCGCAATAAACCGAGGAAGTGGATGCAGAATGCAGCGTGAGCTATACTGATGTAAATGTACCTACGCGGATTAATTACCGATACCGGCCGTGATTTCTCGTATCGACCTCACCGCACTAACGAGTTTTAAAGTTGTTTCGCTGGTTTGTCCGAATGGCTGGATTCGAGGGCCTTTTCTGAAGCCCTAATCTCTCGACGCATGAATAATTTCCGAGCTATCGATCGCACACGTCGAGGTTTTTATTTATACGGCGGGGTGGGCGAGGCGCGTATTAGTAAACAGGCGCAGGCGCGATCAGCGGACACTCACCGACTTGGAGGACGTTCTCAACACAGCCGGCTTCGAGCAGCTTGAGGCCGCGGCAGAAGGCGATGTTCCTGTGGTCGTCGGGCGGCGCTCGCGCCAGCGACGAGTACATGCATATGTCGCGCTCGTCTCTGGGGAACGACCAGTAGACGACGCGCCGCTGCACCGGCTCGGGGATGCGTTCATAGCGCTCCTCGATGCGTTGGAACGGGATCGCGGCGGCGACTATCTTAGCGGTGATGTCGAGTAGGGTCGGCGGGGCGCGCGGCCGGCAGCACGCGCGCGGCGCACACGTAGACATGGCGCTCGCTCGGCCGCCCAGCGCGGACTGACGTGCCTCCGTTCCCCGCGCCGAATTCCCCCGCCGCGCCTCCCCCTGGGGGATGTACGCCCCGGATCGACAATGCAATAAATTATTCATTTGACAGCCATAATGTGTCATATATTATTAAAAAGTTGGTATTTTCTGTCGTTACTCGCTATATCAGCTTTCATCATTTATGATAAGAACAACATGAAACGGTGTGAGTATATAACAAGGAATTCTTGAAGGTTCATAGAGTGAGTTTACTTTATAACATGAAATTATAATGGAAAAAGGAAATAATAAAAATATTGTTACGCAATCACAGTATCACTCATTACACGGTCACGCCAAGAACGTGTAACGTGTTTATATTGTTTGAATAACATAATTAATTAGTTAATATTCATTTCTGATCGTATTTATAAAACATAAGAATACAAACAAAATATTTTTTACGGATTTTAATCTAGTAAAAATGCAAAAAATAATTAAATTACGTAGTCATATCCATTCTTGCCGCAGTTCCTCGCATTACACAAACGAAGGGGAAAGGCGGGTGGGGTGACATTAACAGCTGATGGCTGCGGGGGGGCGGGGGCCGACGTCAGGTGTCCGACTTGCAACTCAGCTGAGATTTGTGTTACAGCGCTGAAGCCGCTGACTTGACACTCACGTACAATGACCTTTATTTGTTTATAATTTTTTTTTCTAACTCAGCGATGTAGCGGCTTAGTTTTAATTATCACACAATGCGCAATGGTACGTATCAATTATTATTATTATATTGTACGGGACATGTAACAGCGCTGCAGCGGCTATGTGATCATGTACGTTGGGAACATGTTTGTTATATTTTCATCATCAGTGAGATAACTACGTAAATGAGTTCATAATTAAATCTGACAATTTTTACAGCGCTCCACTATTGAACAAAAGCCTTGAAGCGCTGTATTGTCACGTACGTACAATGACCTTTATTTGTTTATGATTTTTTTTAGGTACTATTTGAATTGTATGTATTGTTGCCTGTTGGAGGCAGGTAAAATATTTTCTAAGTCAATGTTAGCGGTTGGTTTAGTGCAGTGGTCAAGTTAGTATATGACAGTGAATTGTGATGTGGATTTTAAGTGCAGTCAGTATGATCAGCTTGGCTAGTACTAAATTGTATTGTCCGTTTATAGAAACGTTTGATTTTACCGTAAAGACTTTAATGAAAAAAAAGAAACTACCTACAAACAATCACTCATAAACAACTTGTAAGCTCTAATTTCAGCTACAAATACACTACCTTTATTATAGCCAATAACTATAGAAATATATACAAAAATATCATAATTATTTCTATTATTCAAAATAATAGAAATAATTATGGTTATTGAAAAGTAATGCAGGCATTTACGCGCCAAAATAAAATGTTTATTAAATTTTTTATGTATTTTTTTGTACTGAAAAGTTATTATAAACATAGTACGTAATTATAAACATAGTAGAAAATATAGTTTGGATTTTTTATTTAAAATTTCGTCACAATGTAAAATTAATAATTATAGCGTTAGCTAACTATTTACTATTTAGTATTCTGTGGTACCTATATATGTAAATAGTGGGCGAGATATAAGTAATTAATATTTAATACTATTCGAACTTATGTACTTACTACTATACATATTCGAATTTGGTGTTCTAAATTTGAATTTAGAATTTGTTTTTGACATAAATGTAGCTTAACTGAATAAATAAACACATCTCACTCTCCTTTCCGGACAACATTTTTTTTTGTTTTTAATCTGTGATGGTCAGATTTAATCTGTTGTTAAATAGTTAATTTTCATAAACTATAAATAAGTCAAACAACGAAGCGATATTCCGTGTTCTAGTAAGTGGATTTATTTTACGTATGTATCACGAATATTATCTACAACTATTAATTTGATAATATTTATAACATAATTTGCAATGGAAAACTAAAAAGGTCATTCCGTTTAGTAGACTTGGCTCAGTGGTTTGTGACCCTGACTTTTGCGCTAGAGGGCCTGGATTCGATCCCAACTTGTAAGTTTAATTGCGTTTTTGTTAAGGTTTAACGTATGAGAAATTCTGTTCATTTATTTATATATTAAATAGGTATGTAGTTCGATTAAAATATTGAGTAATTTTATATCATTTCAAAATTTTGAGATTTACGAAATTTTAAATTCAATTTATTAATGTGGATAGATTTAAATATTTTACTTTACAAACAAACAAAACCCAAATTAACACCTTACAGTACTAAGTACTACCTACCTAATATGAGATAGGTATGTAATGTAATTCCCAAAAGAAAATGTTATGAAATAAAATTTGATTGGCTTTCTATCTTCTCTTCTATTTTTTATTCGTTGTATTTCTATTTGAGTTTCTCCATTACCTAAATAAGTAAATGACAAAACAATCACCTACCTTTTTATTATTTTAATGAGAACTAGCTTACCGCCCGCGGCTTCGCCCGCTTTGTCTAAAACCCAATAAATTATATACTAAAACCTTCCTCTTGAATCACTCTATCTATTTAAAAAAACCGCATCCAAATCCGTTGCGTAGTTTTAAAGATTTAAGCATACAAAGGGACATAGGGACAGAGAAACGATTTTGTTTTATACTATGTAACGACTTTGTTTTATACTATGTAGTGATAGTGATAAGTAGGTAGGTACATGAATTAGAAAAATTTAAAAAAATCCTTTAGTAATTTTTGAGTTTTTATAAAAATATGATTTTATGAGTTTATCCTATGTTCCTTTTCATAAAATAAGTACTTAATCATAAAAACAAGATAATTTATCCAAAATAAATAGTAATATCCAACTGTATATAATTAAGGCATTAGCAACTTCCAAAGAAGGTTCTATATCCTGTATTATTTAAAACAAAATCAGTACAAATAAACTTCAAGCCACAGATAAAGTAATTATATTATAATACCACAGTTAATATAATACTAGTATTAAAGCCCGCGGCTTCGCCCGCGTTTTCAAAGGAAAACCCGAATAGTTCCCGTTCCCGTGGGATTTCCGGGATAAAACCTATCCTATGTGTTAATCCAAGTTACCCTATATATTTTGTGTGCTAAATTTCATTGTAATCGGTTCAGTAGAATTTGCATGAAAGAGTAACAAACACACACACACACATCCTCACAAACTTTCGCATTTATAATATTATTAAGTAAGTAAGTATTAAGTAAGATAATACTATTATTAAAGCGTATAAAGCGCTGCAGCGGTTGTAAGGTCTGTTTATCTGTCTCGAGCGGAGGCTAGTAGATGCTATATTATGTACCTATAGTTATATACTGAATTACGTCAGTCAGCTGATCGGTATGACTATATAACAAGGTTAAGGACAATAATGTTATGTGAAAGTTCGTGTGCGAAAACGGATGAATCGTTTTTGATGGGATTTTGTGGATAGATAGGTCATGACCTATTATTTAATGGTCCATGGCACCAAAGCATCCATGGATGCTTTATCTTGGTTTGTGGAAGACGAATAATAACATAGATCAGAAACAATAACATAGATTTATAAGTTACTAGCTGCGCTTCACGGTTTCACCCGCGGCCGCGTGGCTCCGCTCCTGTTGGTCTTAGCGTAATGATAAGTATATATATATTATATACCTACCTAAAATTATTACACTGTCAGAAAGTCTATTTATCGAGGAAGGCTAGGTATATTATCACTGTCACGCTAAGACGATTAGGAGCGGAGCAATGCGGGTAAAACCGCGGCGCACAGTTAGTATATCCACATATACGGAGGATCAAATCAGAGTAATCATTTCACCAGTCATCAAAAACAAAATATCAGTAGAAATGAAAAACAGATTAAAACACCCTTAAATCAATTACGGTTTTAATATTTAAATTCGATTAAAATCGCGGAAAATAGCAATTTCTGCTAAATAATAATGGATGTGAATGCTGGCCACTTCAATAAATTCAATTTTCCGTATTGATCGGATAAATTGGGCCGCCTTCCAAGTTTCTCGATTCTTTATTGTTTATTTAAATATAAAACCTTCATCTGCCAACTGTGTTGGAACAAAAATGAATTTATCACATTGTTTAAGGGGAAGTTCTCAAGTTATTTCTTAAGTACAATTTTATTGTTAAGTATTATAAAGTAGAGGTAAATAGAAATGGAACGTAGTACGAAAATTCTATAAAAAAGCTGATTGTAACATTTGGACATTATCAAAAATTTGCAGGTGTCTCTCCTTTTTAGGGTTCCGTAGCCAAAATGGCAAAAACGGAACCCTTATAGTTTCGTCATGTCCGTCTGTCCGTCTGTCCGTCTGTCCGTCTGTCACAGCCGATTTACTCGGAAACTATAAGTACTACAGTGATGAAATTTGATGGGAATATGTGTTGTATGAACCGCTACAAAAATATGACACTAAATAGTAAAAAAAAGAATTGGGGGTGGGGCCCCCCATACATGTAACTGAGGGATGAAATTTTTTTTTTCGATGTACATACCCGTGTGGGGTATCAATGGAAAGGTCTTTTAAAATGATATAAAGTTTTCTAAAAAACATTTTTCTTAAAGTGAACGGTTTTTGAGATATCAGCTCTCAAAGTCGTAAAAAGTATGTCCCCCCCCCTCTATTTTTATAACTACGGGGTATAAAATTCTAAAAAAAATAGAGGTGATGCATGCTAATTAACTCTTTCAACGATTTTTGGTTTGATCAAAGTATCTCTTATAGTTTTTGAGATAGGTTGATTTAACTGTAATTTATTATATTTGCTGCTACGGAACCCTTTGTGCGCGAGCCCGACTCGCACTTGGCCGGTTTTTTAAGTAATGACGTAGACGACATACCTACCACCACTACACCGAATAAGAGCAATTTTCTATTTTAATATAGGTATTAAACTATATTATAATGTATCATGTATGTATATATAGCTATATATTGCTATAAAAACACCTAAAAACACATAAAAACTACATCCTTTTGACCAAATGTAAAAAAAGGTTGTAATTAAACCAAAAACACAAAGTTCTTGTCTAGACTTCAATCCGCGCTGAAAAAACGCGAGGGAGGCAGTAGGCACCACCCTTCTGAATGAATCATGGAGCAATCAGCTTCGTCATTGAAACTATGCACTATGGTTTTCATACATTTTTAATACTGTCCAAGGCTTTTCAATACACAGTCATGTTACTTTACATGGGCTATGTAGTTTCAATATGGGTAATTTAACATTTCATTTAGTTTACGGCATCTTCCGGCTTGACCATGTAACATGTTACAGATTACTAAATCACTACATCACTACATAGTATAAAACAAAGTCGCTTTCTCTGTCCCTATGTCCCTTTGTATG
>CAJQZM010039823.1:0-25700 GCA_907164665.1 Colias nastes | reverse complement strand
GTTCTTGATTTCATTGTCACGCGCTATGATTTGCGCGCGGATTTTCTTGTGTTGTGAATTTATTTTTGTATTATTATTATTTTTTATTTTTTTTTATTTTATTGATTCAAATAAAATATTTCACTAGTATGCATTTGAGACTATATTGTATTATGTATAATTTATCGTAGGTATAGTTATTCTTATAACGCAGTTATATTTTCGGTGGGACAATTTGACCCGTGATTTTTCTGAAATATCACCACGTTGCAAATCACATCAATCATACACACGTATGACGAAAGTATAGTGGCTAACATTGACTCATCAGTTCATCACTGAAACCAGTGATAAATCAGTATATCATATTTTATTGTGTTTGAATATTTTTTAAACAACGATATATACAATATTATTATAAATCGGTAAACTACCAAAGTACTTCCGAATTTTCAGACAGACAAACAAGTAGTTTGTTTTATCAAAGTAGGTAATTAGTATACTCTACTCCGTTCACGTCACGCGTCGCGTCGCCGCGGCCGAAATCAACAAGTCAAATGATTTTTGTTCTAATTGTATTTTGGTAGTAGTTTGTTTAGAATTTACATAATATTATCCATTGTATATTTTTTATTTTGTATTTGCTGTAAAATCAAAAAGTGAAAAACTTCATTAGGTATACTGTACAACACCTCGCTCTGAATCGCGCAAGCGAAATTTTTTCGTTACACAGAACATATACAACTTTCCGACATACTTCATTGAGGCCGGTCGGCCAATCGAGTATGTTGATAAACTTCACTTATTCGATGGAGGAATTCACCTTCCTTCTTCCACAGTTGCGTGACCCCGACGTGCATTGATCACGCAGTTTTCTTATACTAGTAGCAAAAATCAAAACCATAACATTATGTTTACCTACTATATTTTACTAAAAGTCGAGTGCGTCGAAATCGTAAATCTTATATATAAAATTCTCGTGTCACAATGTTAGTCTGCATACTCCTCCGAAACGGGTGGACCGATTCTCATGAAATTTTCTGTGCATATCGGGTAAGTCTGAGAATCGGCCAACATCTATTTTTCATATGTACCACGGGCGAAGCCGGGGCGGACCGCTAGTAATAATATGTTTTTCACCTTCCTGGTTATTTTCCCATAGTAAATAGTGTTTTAGGTTTGTTGTTGTAGGTAGGAATAATAATAATTATTCTTACTTGTTGGTTATGAAATGTATATTGAAATAATTTACTTTTACAAATCATTAGTGATATTAGTTTTGAGTGAAAATGCTTGGATCAGCATAATATTATATGGTACTTCAAATACATGTTTTGATAAAAAAAACAATAGTGTAATAAAATAAAACTGCGTTTTATTGTAATCAACTTTTATTTTTATAACAATCGTTATAAACCGTAGCAGGTGGCGTTTTGAAGTTCTGTCTACTCATACAGAAAAATGGAAAACTTGTTTTTTTTTGTAAACAATTTATTACTCATTATTGTTGTAACTTGGCAACTCGAAGCGTGGTCGTCCGTCGTAGGTACTTTTGTTCGGCGTCGCGTCGTCGTCGGCTTGATATAAAATAACATTCTTGATTTCATTGACCCGCGCTATGATTTGCGCGCGGAATTTCTTGTGTTGTGAATTTATTTTTGTATGCTATGCATTGAATCAAATTGCAATATTTCTCTAGTATGCATTTGAGACTATATTGTAATAATTGATCGTGGGTAGGTATAGTAATTAATTATTCTAATAACGCAATTATATTTTCGGTGGGATTCAAAACAAAAAATTGGCCCGTGATTTTTATGAAATTTCACCACATTGCAAATGATATATTATACAATTACAATTACAATTATTATAAATCGGTAAACTATCAAAGTAATCACAAACTTGCAAAATATGCTTTTCCGAATTTTCAGACAGACACACAATTTTATTAGTTTGTTTTAGCAAAGTAGGTACCTATACCTATACGCTTACGTCGCGCGTCGCGTCGTCGAAAACGGTGCGCCCAGAAACAAACATACCTAATTACCTAATTCAGTTACAATCCTTTTTTTGTTCCGTAATTTATTGTTTTTTATTCTAATACGATTTTTTTTATTCGTCGGCCAGTTCTACTAGGTATAAAAAGAGGGCGGACCGCTAGTAAATAATAAAATAATAAATACCTAGTGTATTAGATTTGTTATTGTATCTTGTATACGAATAATTATTCTTACGTCTTGTTGGGAAATGTTCAAATACCTACCTATTGAAATAATTTACTGTTACAAATCATTAGTGTTATTAGTTTTGAGTGAATAGGCATGGATCAGAAATTCAGAATATAATATGCTACCTACTAACTACTCAAATACATACATGTTTTGATAAAAAAAAAACAATAGTGTAATGTAATAAAATAAAACTGCGTTTTATTGTAACCAATTTAGACATTATTTATTTTCCAAAATTAATGATGAATAAAATAGTTTACGCCAACAAATATGTATATTGTATAACTTTTATTTTTATAAAAATCGTTCATAATAAACCGTAGCAGGTAGCGTTTTGATTCTCACGCAACGTTGCCGCATCGCATGACAGCAGCAATTGCGCGCGACGTTGCCACTCCTATATTATAAACAAACACCACTGACCTCTATAACTATAAGTTATAGAGGTCAGTGACAAACACTATGGATACCTACGCTCGCGAATGCAAATTCGGTGATTTACTAATTATTGATAATCATTGAATTCGTTTTGAAATAGCCTGTACTTTGTAATTTTTAGTGTTATAGACATTTATAAAATGTGGTGCTCAGAGGCCGGCCGGCCAATCGAGTACCTATGTCGAGAAACTTCACTTATTCGATGGAGGTAATCCACCTTCCTTCCTCCACAGTTGTGTGACCCCGACGTGCATTGAACACGCAGCTTTCTGATACTAGTAGCTAAAATCAAAACCACAGACATATGTCTGTGATCAAAACCATAATAATATTTTTACCTACTATATTTTACTAAAAGTCGAGTGCGTCGAAATCGTAAATATCTTTTTCACCTTCCTGGTTTTTTTTTCCATAGTAAATAGTGTTTTAGATTTGTTGTTGTATGAATAATTATTCTTTTTTTTTTTAATGCGGGCGGAAAGCTAATCGTTCATAATATAAACCGTAGCAGGTGGCGTTTTGAAGTTTTGTCTACCCATACAGAAAAATGGAAAACTTGTTTTACATTCACGCCATCTAGAGTTAAATCTTTATCATTTTTGTATACGTCTGTGCGTGTAAACGACCCTGTATGCAATGACAGATGTTATAACGCATTTTTTTACCGAATTGGGTGGATTTTAAGGCAATGATATGACATATTTCAATAAAATATAATATTCAGTAACCGCCATGACTATTCCTACGACTTTAAGGTTTTCCAATTACGCAAAAACTCAAATAAACTAGAAATGTAGAATTCAGCGCCATCTAGCGGGACATTGGCTGGGAACAGACCGTAGCATCCACCATTATGTTCCAGTGAGGTAAAAATTACACTTATTTTAACTGTGTAGTTGCGATTATATAATCTCTACTATCTGCCAGCGAATATCATCAAATTAGGTGCAGCTATAAATTCAATTTTGTAACCATTATATAATTTGTATTGTATGTAACATCACCTCTTCAGGACTACAACAGTGTATGGCCATGGTGGTCCCACTCTTGGCGTACCGGCGGCCACCGCGCTCGGCCACCTCCGCCGGGATGGACAGCTGCTCCACCAGCCCCTTGTACTGCTCGTTCAGAACTGTTCTGCTGGACATCTTCTGTGAATAAAAAATGTTTAAATGGTTTTGTGTTCTTTACTTCACAAATTGTCAAATATATTCCTACGTCGTAAACATAATATGCTTTAAAGTTTATCTTTTAGATATCATTACATACCTATACAATTACACATTATAAATACATAGGTAATATAATATTTTCAATCGACTTCAAAAAAGGGTAGAGTGCTCATTTTGACTCCTTTTTTTGGATTGTTACCTCGTAACTTTCGACTGAATGAACCGATTTTGATGATTCTTTAATTTTTTATAGCAAACTCTCGCTGGTCTCATTTAAATTTTGTCCAGTTCTGACAATTTGTAGACTGCTTAGTTTTTTGTTACTTATACATATACCTAAAATAATTATAGCTTTACATGTATAAAATTTTTTAATTATCAATATTTTCTATCTACTTCATATGTAATTAATATTCCATACTAATTGATACGGCCGGGAACCTAACGCTTTTTTTCAAATCGATTCCAAAATAACCACATCCGAATAGAAGTAAAGATAGTGAAGTGACTATAACCGCGTTACAAAATATGATAACTATTGAGTGAATTGAATGTTTGTTTGCATTACACATCAGTTTGGTATTTAAAGTCATAAAATATTAATTTAATTATGCGGTACAATAACACTCCGATGACACAATATCTTTATTCTTTGTCATTTGTGTACACTAAACTACAGTACCAGCCTACCTACACTACCTAAGTATGAACTAAACACAAGTGTGTACTAATTTTGAGAGTTCGGTTTGTAAGAAGAATTATTTATAAAGCCACAAAATATAATAAAATGCATATAAAATGGAATTTGATTGTGATCTACATAGCTTCTGATCAACCTTTTTAAAAAATCCATACATGTCCTAACAAATTATGTAGGTAATGCTATTGTGATTCATATGGATGATGCACATAATTAATAATATACTTACAGTATTATTTTACTCTTTGAGAATACCTTATAGAAGAGAATAATTATTAACCTATGTGATAAGAACACGTAAAAAATAAACGCGTAAAAAATAAAAATGCGGTAAAATATGCGTGTTCGTTATTCGCCTCGCTATTCGCACGAATCACAGCACGAATGTAATGCGGTATGTTATAAAATATAAAGACAATAAACTGCAGAGATAATAAAGTTTGACATAGACATTTAAATTCTAATAAACCATTAAAAAAGTAAGCCTCTCTCATCTTCTTCTAATAAATTTACAGACAGCATAATGATAAAGTAATCTTACCTACCTAATTCTGAATACGGTTCTTATATCCAACGTCGCACCTATGTTTATCTGTTATTGTTTGATTTTCCAAATTTTTTCGTAAGTCCATTACCTACTGATACATGTGTGAAATGTTTTTAGATACATAGGCATTATTTCTATTATAACTTTGATTTTAAATATTTTAGAAGCTACATTTTAATGACTTAATGAAAAAGCAATTCATTTAAAAAAAACATATTATGTAGTTACGGGTTACCTAATTATGAACCTACATCAAATATTTTATACTTAATTTATTTAAGTAAATAAATTATATGTATTATAAAATGAAATTTTACTTCACCACCATACCTAAATGATAAAAGTAATTGATCGAATGCCAATAACCTGAATAATAATTTGTTTACGATAATAATTTGATAACATTCAAACGATACAAATTTTCTTCTGTATATTTTTCCATTAGAAACTGAAATGTATTAATTCTCTGCACTTACTAATAAAATATGTACTTACGTAAACGTAAGTACCTACAAAAATTGTGGGTGTGAAATTATTTGCTATATTTTCAGGCTAAAACATTTTAGTTAATAATTTACAGATAGGCACATATATTATTATTACTATGGTACATATTATTAAAATTATTACAAATAATCAAAAGCATATCGTCTGTGAAAAAAATAAAAAAAACAACATCACAGTGTGTTTGTATGCCAGAAAACTTAGAGCAGTTTTAACTTTATTTACATATTTATATTTTGTTATTATGCTATTTTATTTTTGCTATAAAATACGATGCTAACGATGTGCTTATTTACTTGTTTTGGGAAATGTAAATTTGAAAATAGGTAACAACCTAACTAGGTAGTTTCAGTCTATCCATTTCAAAACTTTGTTCTCTAAAATTTCTTCTATTGAACTTAAATCTCAATCTCCATCAGATCAGTCCGTTGAGAAAAAAAAGAAAAATACTTATGTACCTACACGAAATTAGATTCAATCTAGAGCCTACGGAATTTGCGATAACTCGTAAAAAATATTAGGTACTATGTAGGTAGTTACAATCAGTGTTGCCAACCTCAAAAAACTAAAAAACAACAACTCGCCTAAAAAAAACAGTAGAAAGCGGTAGGTAAAGAAAAAAAAGGCGGATTTCATAATTTTGCTCATATAATTAAATAATAAACAACTTTCTTAGTTACTACAACTCACATAAATTGATATATTTATAATCACAGCAACATAAAACAAAAATCAAAGCAAAATTATTTTTCAGTTTCATTTTCAATTGCCTCATCTTCAATATTTTCACACTCATTTTTATTTTTAAAATCATACATGTTGTTGTTGAATTTTTTCATGTGGTTTTCTGTTGCTTCAAATGAATAGCAATCAGTTATTTCGGATTTAGTGTGTAATACTCCTTTAACACGTTAGCTGCGAAACAGGGCTTGAAACACCCTGTCCGTGTCTCGTCGTTATAGCGGTAGGAAAAAACTTAAACTTCTCTGTCGTGCGGGAGGCTTAACTTCCATCTGGTTCAGTGTAGGAAAGTGATATCTATATATCTGAGATGTGCTATTGATTCCTAGTTCAATGGTATACCGACCTTAATACCGGGTTTCTTAGACCTCGTGCCGCACTGAACAAATAAAAATTCTAACACAGTGCGGAACGAGGTTGCGAACACCTCGTAACCCGCGCACCTCGTACCGCACCCTAAGCTAGCTTCACGCGGTTAGTGTTGTGCAACGCATTCGAGACTATTTGTGGAACAACTTATTGAAGCTTTTACAAAGAAGGACTTGAATGTGGATACAGGTAATTTTCAAACATCCTAAGTACTCGTTATAATAAATATCGTTAATAGAAACGTGAATGTGACATGTTGAGTAACTTTCTTCAAATAGGTTGATAATCATGATTACTATTAGTGTGTTTGTTCATTGAATCAACTAGCGGCAAATCCAAAACACCCGGCAATCGGTGTATGGCTCATCAAAATTTAACTCTTGCCCAAGTCAACAAGTCAACAAACAAGGCACATCATCTCTTAAAGGGATCAAAGAAGAGGAGATGTGTAGGATGTTACGAAAAACTCCGCACCTTCTTAACAAGTCGTGAGGCCGACAAAAAAGTAAAGAAAATTCTCACAGAATGCACTGGTTGCAAACAATATTATTGTTTGGCCTGTTTAATGAAAAACATCCATAAGTTTGATAAATAAATACAATTAAATAAAATCGATATTTCTTTTCCCATCACTAAATTATATGAAAAACTGCTATTGTTCAGTGCGGTATGGGGTACATCAGACCCCACATTTTATTTTACCCATAGAATCTAAACTAACTAATCTAACCACGGGCGGCGGTAGATTTAGGTTAATGAACTCATTGTTAATAATAATCACGACAAAAGCCGCACACTTTATCTTATTTGGCGCCAAAAAAAGGATTTTGGTCTCCTACGGGCGGTGGGGTTTAATATGCCTCGTGCCGCCACAATCTCTGGTATAGGACAAGGTTTAAAACGACCCGTAACGCAGTAATGGAAAGTACAGATATATCTGTGCCGCAGTGAACGTGTTAATAGTTGTAGTCGATATTCTATTGCGTAATTTGGTTTTCATAATATTTATAGCAGAAAATAACCTTTCAACGGCGGCGCTGCTATGTGGTAGGCACAAAACCTTTTTTACCAATTCACACAATGTAGGGAATGTTTGAGATTCGTCTCCATTTCTTGCGTTTTATTACGTAGTGGTTTGTCTTTGCGTTTTATTGCGTAGTGGTTATCAAAAAATGTTTGCATAGTAGTGTATTAGGTGGCGCTGAACGCGAAAAACAGTAGAAAATAGGAATGAAACAGAAAACATGGTCATCAATGTGAAAACAGCAAATCTACTGTTAAAACAGTAGGGTTGGTAACGCTGGTTACAATCATAAATCTCTTACGTAAACATTGTTTACCTTTATGTTAATTCCATTATCCATAATTCATTCATATGCAATGCATTGTTAACATTATTATTCCTAAATTGTTTACGGAAACAATACACACATATTTTATATATTTATTTAAAATTTAAAACTAAATAGGCGAAATAGGAGCATAGGGCAATACAACATAAAAAGGCGAAAGACGGGATTTTAATTTATATTTCATTTGAGTGCTATAAAACTAAATACCTATCAAATAGGCAATACTTACGTTGGTTTTTTGTTTGTATATTTATACCTAGTTACCTAAGTATCTGTGTATTAGTTAATAATTGTTAATACTTACATATCTTGAATTGATACAATAAAATGCGTGTTTCACAATACAATAGCTCACAACACACTAAATTTACCTGGAGATAAGATATCTTGATATAAATTTATGTCGTCAAAATATTTGACGACCAACATAAACTACTTACGTCTCTTGTGTAAAGTACATGCGTACAAATAGCTATTGGATGATTCTAATCACAAATGAATGGAGTTAATTAAATATAGTATAAATTTAAATACACGCGTATCTTACTCTAGACTCTAGTATAATTTGACGAAGTGGAAATACTATAAGTGCTTCGCCCAGGCTTCGTACGTTGGAATAGATAGTGGGGAGTACACCCACAGCTCCGCAATCTGTTTTATAAATACCTATATAGTTACACAACTAATCACGATTTTTATTTTTATTAAATACCTACGATTTTAAATATGGTACCTACATGTTATTAGTGTTGAGAGTTGAGAGTTCATAATAAATTGTTCAGAAAATGCAGTCGCCTCGCGCGCCGGTACAAGTCCCGTAAAAAAAGTTGTATGTTTCAGAAGATACTTAAGAGTCCTAATACAAAATTGCGCTGGACGAAAGCTAGTATTTTTACGTTTGAACGCGATCATCGTGTAGTCGAGTAGCAAAGGCTGAAAGCGCTCAAAGTGGAAACATTATAGGACCTTATTATCTCGGTATCGTCTACTCCACCAATTCTAATCTAGTATCGTGGGCTTCCCGACTACTACGCGCGGGAAAAACGTACTTTAGTAATTTTGTGTCTGACGGAGCAGCGCAACACGTCCTACTCCCTAAAGCGCGGAGCGCGGTCTGCCGTAACAGCGTTTGCGCTCCCGTATATAATCGAAAATTCTAGAGAACTTTAAAATATTCCATTACTTTCATAAATCATATAATATGTATTTTTTTGATTGCAAATTTTTAAGCATAAATCTATCATTTAATGTGTATTTTTTATTTATTTTTTACTCTGTTGTATGTTTTAGAAATTCGACGCCAAATACACATAAAATTTCATCAAAGTAAGGCTATTTTAACTTAGATTTTCTTTGAATTTTTGAATAAAAGTACTTAAATTGCCTCGAACATATTTTAGGATGTCTCAGTGTCTTTACTGTTGTATATTTTATATTAAAACTTCTTCTTTAAAATTCCGTGTAAACTACAAAGACACGAACGTCCCGCATGGAAAAAATTGAAACACGCCTCAGGTTATTGGCTATTAAACAAACTGGACAATGAATATCAATAAATTGTCTCGAACATATTTTAGATATTGAATGAATCTTTAATTTAAGATAATAAAACACATTGTTACTAATTTAGTTTTGTTAAACGAGCGCCTAAAGAATTACAGAAACAAGTCAAAATCACTCTAAAATCGATATGGACTCTTAATCTAAGGCGCTAATTCCGTTTAGACCTAAAGGCCTGCAATTAGAAAAACATCATGTACCTAGGTACATACATAAGAAACAAACAATTATCTAGTTACTAATATTTCAGCATCAATTATTATTACATATCCTACCGTAGTCCGTAGACCCACCAGTGGGTCATAGCGGGGGGACCACGGGTAATATACGCCATCTAAACATAATATACTTTATATCAAATTTTAAGGCGATCTGAGTCGGCGTATAATTAGGTGCATCTTTTACAAAATATAGCTTATTTCATATAGGGATAACGTACTTCTTACCAATATTTTAAGTGCGAAAGTTTGTGAGGATGGACGTATGTATATGTATGTTTGACAGGTACTCTTTGAACGGATTTTGATAATATGTAGTTGGCAGTGATATAGAAGAATAACATAATAACAGGGAACAAGGGTTTAAGAGCAGTTTCGCTCTGCGTATATAAATCCAGACCAATTAAGCATGTTATTATAGGTACCTTCGGTACTTTCTATAATTTTTTTCTATTTCTTTTCTTAAAAAAATCTATACCTACTTAATATTATAAAGCTGAAGAGTTTGTTTGTTTGAATGCGCTAACTACTACTGGTCCGATTTGATAAATTCTTTCGGTGTTAGATATAAGATAGGAAAATTTTGGAAAGAATTTCGACTTGGAGTCGTAGGTATCTACTCTATTATCTTTACATTCATTGCCGTCCGTGTACCTACCTATAAATCATTAATTCATTATCCTTTACCTTGGGTAGCCTGGAAGAGATCGCTGATAAGCGATAAGGTTGCCTTATGTGCTATGCATGTTTTCCATTTCTTTTAATAGTATGTAATGTAACGGTACATAAAATAGTTAAATAAATAAATAAATAAGATAGCCCATTTATAGAGGAAGGCTAGGCTATAATATATCATCACGCTAACTCACGTCACGTTAACTTATACAATAAAAAAGTAAATATACTTTAAGACTGCCTAATACACGTCTAGGCATAACTTCGAAATTAAGTAGGTACCTAGAACTGTGCTAGAACGAACCCTTGGCGATCTGTATACCTACGTAAATACTGAAAAGATGGCTTAAAATTCAGTAAAAGCAGACCATTTCACGTGCATGAGAATTCGGTTTAATTTTATCTCAGGAATGGCTAATAATACCTAACTAGTCATAATTAGGTATATAATTTTAATAATTAAGTTCTTATGTTATTATTATAGTACTAGCTGTGCCCCGCGGTTTCACCCGCATTGCTCCGCTCCTGTTGGTCTTAGCGTGATGATATATTATAGCCTATAGCCTTCCTCGATAAATGGGCTATCTAAAAACAAGAATTTTTCAAATCGGACCAGTAGTTCCCGAGATTAGCGCGTTCAAACAAACAAACAAACTCTTCAGCTTTATAATATTAGTATAGATATATCCGAAATTCTTGTAGAAATCGCGATTACAGTAAGAGCAAAGCATTATATGATTTTTGTAAAAACAACTTGATACTTGATAATTCATAATTGTGACCCGTGAAGGACCCGTGTCAATGACATTTAATTTAAATTAGAAACAAATCAAAGTAACGCTATACAGGGATTCCCCTACCATAAATACGGAAAACCATATGTCAACCTTGAAAGACAGTGACGTACATAGAAATCTAAATAACAAGGGACAGTTATTTAGATCTCTATGGTACATTTTGTATTTTATATTATTATGTATTTTATTTAATGGTTCAATTGAAAACGCGTTCAAGTTTTTTTATAAGTTTATTGAATGTATTAATATTATATTAACGTAAACAGGTAATACATAAAAAACCGATAAGTTTAGGTACTTATCGGTTTTTTATGTATTACCTACTTAGATCATTAAGTAATGGATAACACTCGCAGGCGTTTCCCCTTTTGCCGAGGTATAAGATTATTCGAATCGAAAAATCTTATGCTTTCATAAAAACTACTTGCGTAATCGATTACAAACACTCTGCGTATTCGTAAAACATCGAAAGGACGTCTGCGAGTGCTCCGCTAAAAATGCCGTTTTGCACTGTCAAGTCTTGCAGAATCAATTCAAACATGTCGAATATTAAAAAAGATGGAATAACCTTTCATTTGTGTATATTTTTTTATTTTTATAACGTACATTTCTAATTAAATGCAATTTCTAATAATCGTCAATGTATCGTTTAGCGATATGATCAAGACAAATAATCGAGTCATGTTTACTCGATCATTGATGCGGCCCCACGAGACTATCATAGAAAGAAAATATACAAATTTAATCTTTATGAACTAAGAGATAAAGTTGAATTTAAAACGCGATAATGAACCGCATTCCTTACGAGACTATCTTGTAAAGAAATACAAATTTAATCTTTATGACCTAAGTGATAAAGTTGAATTTAGAACGCGATATTGAACCACACTCCCCACGAGACTATCTTGGAAGATACAAATTTAATATTTATGAACTTAGTGATAGAGTTGAATTTAAAAACTCGTCGCTTAAAAGGTCGTAAATTTTTACGACTTTCGTGACACAAATTATTTTTGTGAATGTGTGATTGTGTTTCATTGTGTGTTTCATAGTGTGAGTTACCCTCCCCGCACCAAAATCAGCAGAAAGTTTAGTTAGAACATTTGCCAGCGTACTCCATCCATTACTTAATGATCTAAGATTACCTACCGTAAAATATACAATTATTTTTTTGATGTTAGCAAGAATCATTAAATTGATGCAATATTATCTCAGTACCTAATGATCTATGACACTAAACGATAGCCAACTAGACGATATCAAAAATATAAAATCTGACCGTTACAAAGTCTCATTGCGATAGTCAGTCATCTTTTATACGCAATATTTCTGACAGAAACATCCGAAGCTCGACAACTCCTGCTGTTGAGTACAAAATAAGTCATGTAGGTACACTGTTTAGAAATAAGGAACTATTGACTTAATCATTTTGATTTCAAGTTCCTTTACATTATTTACTTCAGTAAGTTAGCGGTAAACATTGGCTGTATACACTTACAGTACAATTCTTCATTAATACTACACACATACACCTATTTAAACAGTTTATTTCTTCATGTGCTATAAACAAGTATAACATCAAAGTCAGTGAGCGTCGTCCGCGCCATTTGCAGTCGATGCAGGGCAACACTACAGAGCGGATGTACACGCGCGGGGTCGCGGTACAACACTCTGTTGCCAGACACGCCTGTCAGACATATTATGTAGTGCCCTCTGTACGAACCGCCGAACATTAGCCTGGAAATTAGGGTATTTTCTTTGATTTAAACCCATGCATTGTTATAAATTTTTAAAGAGTTTGTTTGAAAATCAGAAGGCTGATCACCTACTTGTCCCTAAAGAAAATCGATCAGTGAAACAGATGTATAATGCATCTGCCCCTTACCCCAATAAGGGACATGGGACTTCACTTATTTTAGCGGCCTTTACACGCAAACTCTATCGCGCGTTCTGTGGATCGTACAGGATTACGCGCGGGAAAGCCTGCCCGCTCAATCGCTCGCGATTACCTTTGTATGTCTTAACTGCGACACTTGTTCTTTCGCGCGCGATTATTCGTGTTTGCTTTCCTTAGCGGAATGAGCGGCCGTGTAAAGACTAATCGCCCGTGATAGACCGCGTGAAAGAGGCGCGTGTTGGAGTGTGTGCAATGCACACGGTTTTATCGATAACCGCGAGTGATAGAAGTGAAAAAATGGAGACAAGATATCGGGTGGCGCAAGTTATCATGTTTGCTGGTTTAATTGAACTCATTGGCGTCAATAAAACCTTTTTCTTTACAAAAGTCGATAAGTTTTTTATATGCTTGGTCTTTTAAATTCTTGTTTTTGTACTCTTCCGATTTAATTTTCCAGAGACATGGGAAAGATCTGTATAAAGTAATAAGTTCCAATACTAATTCCTTGCTCCACGTGCGTATGTCCGCCATCTTATTCGTGCGCGAAAGAATTTGTGTGTAAAGGCAACCGCAGTACAATCGTGAGTGCGATTGCGCGCGCGACTGATGAGCGCGGCATGTGGTCTTTCCTTCCGCGCCCTACACCCTTTATACGCACGCTCTTTCACGCACGATTGCTGTTTCATGCGCGATAGAGTTTGCGTGTAAAGGCCGCTAATTGTTATAAATGCTCTTTTACATAATATAGGGTTTTTAAACGATGTACAAGGGAAATTAAAATTAAAATTTCATCATCTTTGTATCTTCTGGATATGGAAAAAATATAAACCTCTAATGGTAAAAAAAAAAAACAAAAAGTTAACGTGTTACATTATGCTATGATTAATTAAGTATTTTTACTTATGCATATTTGCGTTGAGGATGCTTAATTAATAGTTTTTTTTGTTATATATTTATTATAGGTATTTAGTCATTAAAAATGATGTTACCTTAATTCAGAGGAAAGCGTGTGACTTTTGCAGACGTTACATGTAAGCAAACTTATGTCAACAAGCAAAATTGCTGGACCGAAATTGATGACATGATGCGCTATTTTCTGCATCGATAGCACTTTCTGTTTTAGTCTTAAGCCATTTTTTACAGCATTCGTAAATTTTTTGCGCACTCGATTTACTACCTGAAAAAAAGACATTAAATAGAGAGACATACATACAAAAGTCATACATAGACAAAGAACGATATGAAATAACAACTTCATTGTTAACTGTCGTCATTAGGTACTTTTAAAAAGTCTGTATTTTTCTACGATCACAAAAAAAAAACTATGTACTTATATGTATACCTCTGTGTGAATCTTTTTATAATTGGGATTTACATCGCATCGGGCAGTGTATGTACAATGATTTATATCGAATCTGTAAGAATAAAGAAAAAAACGATATGGTTTATATAACATACTAGCTTTCCGCCGGCGACTCCGCCCGCGGTTTTAAAGAAAAACTCGCATAGTTCCCGTTCCCGTGGAATTTCCGGGATAAAACCTATCCTATATTACTCGTGGATAATGTAGCTTTCGAATGGTGAAAGAATTTTTAAAATCGGTCCAGTAGTTTATGAGCCTATTCATTACAATCAAACAAATAAACAAACAAAGTTTTCCTCTTTATAATATTAGTGTAGACTAGCGGTCCGCCCCGGCTTCGCCCGTGGTACCTACATGTTTACGTTTTTTTTCATAAGAACCATCCTCGTACTTCAAGGAATAGATTCCGCAGCGCACGCGATGACAGAATTTTTATTAAGGATTTTTTTACACCTTGGGTTACATTATTAAGTGAAGTCCCATGTCCCCTAGTGGGGTAAGGGGCAGATGCATTATACATCTGTTTCACTGATCGATTTTCTTTAGGGACAAGTAGGTGATCAGCCTTCTGTGTCCTACCAGACCAAGACATTTTTTTTTCTTCGTCTCCACCGGGAATCGAACCCAGGACCCCTCGGTGTTACGCTCACGCGTCAACCACTGTACCGAGGAGGCGGTCAGAGGCGGCGGGTTACATTATTGCATTTTTGGTAAGGATCTCTAATTTTTTTGAAAATGCAATATAGCCTATGTTGCTCAGTGAAGATGAAGCTTTCTAATGGTGAAAGAATTTTTGAAATCGGTCCATTAGTTTATGCGTGAAAACCATACATACATACATACATAATTACAAACCTTTCCTCTTTATATTAGTATAGTAAATAGTATAGATTTAATATAAATGGAATGGAAACAAGGTTTAATAAGTGGTCGATCATAAATCTCATACCGTTTTAACAAATAACAGACATCTATAGTCCAAGTGCATCTACCAATGCCTTCTTCTCGTAGTATTCTATAAAAATTGTCCTTAAAATACTGGCGTTGTTTTTCTCGTAACACCATCAGTACACAAGCGATACCACAATCCCAGGAGTAGCGTTGACGAATTTGTGGTATGTTATGTTCAATGTGTAATATTGGTGGCTAAAATAAATTATAAAAATTATTGAAATGTAAAATTTTAAGTGGGGTATTGTAGTCTTAAGTGGTCAAATAAAGTGTTTGTACAAGAGCACACTCTATATTTGCTTTTAGTTACATTTAATGAAATTAATTAATCACAAAAAGCTGCCGGTATCATTGAGGTATTATTATAGAGAGGACACCACGAACAAAATCTGTGCAACAAGCGCGGCGAAGCGGGCCGGCTAATGAGTCATACACTTTGTAGATATTCTGCCTCTTATTACTTATAAATTAAAACCAATCAATCTAACAAATAAATATTGTTTATCTTATTACAAAAATATGAATAAAATTATCAATTAAAACCAATGTAACAAAAAAAAATGGTTTGAGACGATTGACTCTAACTCGTGTTACAAATAGTTTAGTAGCGATGCCCTCTCTAGTACGTAGTACATGGTAACTCAATGGCCGGTATCTAATTATTTATTAGTGAAGGTGCACTCCTATGTTATTGTAAAGTAACTTACTTCTGTTTCTGAGATCATTTTCAATGTTTACTTTTAATAAAGTTATAAACACAAAGAAAAAATACAGAAAACTGGACTCAAATATTGTTATTAATCCAGAGTTATTGACCGCATCAATAAAATATTTTGTTATTATCGCTTATCAGTTATCAGTATTAGTCACTTGTAGCTTAGGCGTCATATCAATATATTTATCTATTTAAAGTAGTCAGTGAAAGTTACATATTCAACATACTTAATGGAAAAGATCTTTTCCAGAAACCAATTATGAGAAAATCATTGAAAAATCATTCAAATGCAATGAAAGTTGAATTTTTATTGTATTAATTATTGTCTATGACTTATTAGTAGCGATCAAGGTAGCGATCAAGGTAATGTTTTTGAAATGAGTAAAGAGCCAATATGACAAATAACTGACATATTATGACTTTGACATTAGGGTTACGTCAAATGTCAATTGGTATCAGCTGTTTTAAAAATTTAAACCCTAATCGAAAAACATACATAATATTATAGTTTTAATTTATTATTGCACAAAAATGGCTCTTAGAAGGGCTTTTCTTAGAATATCAAATATTCAACGATCGACTTGTAGGAGTCTTTGTACAAGCCAAACGCTTTGTACTCAGACTGCTCCAAAAGAAGACCAACATGAGAAAAAACAAACACATTTCGGTTTTGAAACTATTGATGAGGAAGAAAAAACAAAGAAAGGTATTGATTTGTGCCTTCTATAAGAGCCATTCAAGTTTTTAATCTATAAGTAAAGATTTAATTCAGATATCTTAAAATTTCCTAAGTGTTAGGCATCGAGATAGTATGTACTACGTACTAGAGAGGCGATCGCTACTACACTCTCTTTAACACGAGCTAGAGGCAAGAATCACAAGTCTCTTTAGTCTGTGCCGGACTGTGCCCCCCGCTTGCCGCGTCAACACGTGTTATTGCTCTGTTCAAAATGCCTTCGTGTGTGCTAAGATATTGTTTTAACAGTTCCCATAATACAAACAAAGCCCGAGGAGTGACTTTTCACCAGTAAGTTTCCTTATTATGAGTAAGTAATGCATTTTACTAATATTGTTATCATTTTGCGAAAAATCACCACGCGTTCTGCGTTTCGCGCCATTTTTCATAGACTAACAGCACAGACGTGACACTATCGATGAGTCTGTTAAAAAAATGTAACTGGATTTTTTAACTATGTATATATACAATATATACTAGGAAAGATTACCGTGTTGTAGTACCTAAATATTTATACTTTTACCCGACTACGCAAAGTAAAACGGTAGGTTATATTAAGTAATATTTATTTATTTACCTATTTTTATTTATTAAAAAAATGTTCATCAACAGTTGTTCCAATAGGATTTATAAATTATTATGCACAACAATTACAAATAAACACAACATTCACAGAAACTAATACAGTAAAAGTTCCTTAATCGCGCTTCCTTTAGTCACGTTTTCACTATTCGCGGATTAAAAAAATGCGACCCAATTTCTATATTCGCGACTAAACATTTTTTTTATTCGCGGATTTAATAAGTACATACATAATAATAAAATTATTCCAATAGGTATCTTACCCAATATCCTTGTCAAATGGACTAATAAGAAAGTAAAATAGATCTTATTACAAGTTTGCCTAAAGTACATAATATTATGTTCTTAAATGATATCGCCGAGGCCTTTGACACAAGCCGCCTTTGTCGCAAGCCGCCTCTGCGGCGATTGATGTTTTTGAGAATGTAAATAAACAGAATGGAAGCAACCTTATAACTCAATAAATAAAGTATATTACACGCTTTATATTAGCTTCACCTGTATGTTTGTAACCGACTTCTTTGGGCGCGATTTTGACCCACTTTAAACGGCCAGATTTCGTTCAAACTTTGTAGATTTATTGAGGACCGATGACAATACACTAATTTGATAAAATAAATAATAGTTAAAAAAAAATAAAAAACACGCTTTTTATAGAAAACCGACCTAAAAGCGTGTTTTTTAGTTTTTTTAAACTATTATTATTATTTTTAAATGTAGTTCCGTTTATAGTAAAAGCCGCTTTGCGTATTTATTGTTTCGTCTTTCACATTCGTTACAAAAATTGTGATCGAGTAAGGGGGCGTCCATAAATTACGTGAGGTGTTTTTTTTAATTTTCTGCCGCTCCCTCCCCCCCTGGTGAGATGTCGTGAGATTTTATTCAACCCCCTCCCCCATCCTCGAATCTCACGTGAGATTTTTCAAAATGTGAGTTTCTTATACGTAAACGCCATCAACATTGAATCATCGTATCCATTTAATTAGGGCTATTATAAACCAATACTCCAAAATTCGATTACATCATGAAGCAAAAACTGATAAAACTATTGATTACTACACAAAACGACAAAAGCTTACTAAATTGATATTATTTAAAGGAAATTAAAATACATAGTTTAATATAAAATCCTCTTTTTATTAATTCCCTAGTATCAGTACCACCAGATAGTACCGAGTAAACAGATTGCACAATGTGTCGCATCTGCACGCATTGCTTAATCTTTGAACTTGAAGCCACGCCTCGCTCGTTCCACACGTACCCCACCACATCGGCCGCGCGCAATGTTTTTGTTTGGAATAACCTCTCTAGTGTACATATATCTCGATGGTGTTAGGTTAGTTCTTATTCGAAAATATTATGAAATACATTATTATGTCTAAGATATTACTTGATACCGCTATTATAGGGTCTTCCACAAATATTGGAATGAATAATTTGTGCAATAGGGCCTCATCTCTACAGCAAAAAAAAAATCCTACATAATTTTAAAACAAATTTATACTTTCAATAACCTTAAGAAATCATTTTCGTTTCAGTTCACCAAGTATTCGAGACAGTAGCCGACAAGTATGATCTGATGAACGATGTGATGTCCCTGGGAATCCACCGAGTATGGAAAGATATCTTTATGCAGAGATTGGCACCCACCCCAGGAACTAAGCTACTTGATATGGCAGGCGGCACAGGTATAATTGTCTTCATAATAAATGACTTAAGATTTGGTGATTATTTATTTACAGGGTAAATTTGGATAATTTGTGATCCTTGATATTTATTGTGCAGTTTACCTTTCTTGTTAACTTATAATAATAATTGACAAGTTGTCTGATTTATACTATGCTATGATCAAACCATGTCTAAAAAAATACCATAAACTCGTCAAATCTACTTCTTAGTTATTCTATCTTATATTTTTTCTTATATGTTACAGGTGACATATCATTCAGATACATAAATTACTTAAGGAACCTGGGTCCACATGCGGCAGACAAGCAGAGCAGCGTCACGGTCAGTGATATCAACCAGGCCATGTTGGAGGTGGGGAAAGTCAGAGCAGAGAGGTAACTTTAGTTTCATTATCTCTCTCTCTCTCTCTTCAGCATTTTTCCGTCCACTGTTGGACATAGGCCTCTCCTAAGGCACGCCATAGAGCTCGGTCTTCAGCTTTTCGCCGCCATTGAGTACCAGCAACCCTTAACAACTAATATTATAAAGCTGAAGAGTTTGTTTGTTTGAATGCACTCATCTTGGGAACTACTGGTCCGATTTGAAAAATTCTTTCGGTGTTAGATAGATCATTTATCGAGGAAGGCATATAGCCTTCTCATCATCGTATCATCTCGCTAATACCTATAGGAGCGGAGCCACGCGAGTAAAATCACAGAGCACAGCTAGTCAAATTATAACTTAAGACTAAAGTTAATGTTAATTTAACAGGGGTTTCACTTGTGTGGTAAAAAGTAGCTTATGTTCTAATTACTGTTAAAAATGTTATAGATACAATCAGCAGTTTTTGAATGAAAGAGAAATTAACACCTATTTCCATTCTCATAAACTTTGTCGTTTTTAATATTTGTGAGATAGTATTAGTCGTACTCACTACACATAATACTCATTTACAATAACACAAGAAACTTTTTTATTTACATAATATAGATATGAACAGTCATCAACTACAGAGTTACAACATTATTTTGTTACACAGAGATGAAATGCACACCAAATAGATGCTTCACATTGAATTAAATTAACAACTCAAAATCGTAATCCCCAGACAGGGCTACGCCAACGACGGGCTGGTGTCCGTGGACTGGCTGTGCGCAGACGCAGAGCAGCTGCCGCTACCAGACGAGTGCTACACAGCTTACACCATCGCGTTTGGTATAAGGAATTGCACTCATGTGGATAAGGTACATTTGATTATCTCAAGAACATACCTACTGATACTCGCAGCTTGTTTAGTCGTGCGAATTATTTAATCTCTATCATAACAAATATGTAAAAAATTTGTACCTAAAAATAGCTCTGTTGCGACTTAAACGACACATACATTTTCGCATTTAGCGAGAACTTTTATACTGTTATCTGATAATAATTGAAAGCTTGCGTAGTAGCCATATAAAGAGTATTCTTAATGTTATTGTTGACTATATATAATATATCCTTATTGCAAATCCCAAAAACGACAAATCTTCCATACATACATGAAACAAAAAATGATTCCTATATAAGATTGTTCCCATTATGGCAGGTGGTAGAAGAAGCGTACCGCGTGCTGCAGCCGGGCGGCCGCTTCCTGTGTCTTGAGTTCAGCCAGCTGCCCAACGCGCAGTTGCAGTGGTCAATATATTATATTTATTATAAAAAATGTATAGAAACTTCACAGAATATAGACCACATAGGGGTAAAAAGTAGTCTATATTAACCCTGATCATCCATTGAAAGTATGATTAAAATTGTTACAGCCTTTTCTGATTCTGATATTATCTCAGATAGACTTTTTGTTATTGTTTGTTTGTTTATCATCAGTTATTGTTTTTATACAGATTTATCACAATTCGAAAAACAAAAAAAATTATTAGTGAAGTAGAAGTATACAATTTCATTAATCGTACTCAAAAATATCAATGTATTTGTCATATTAATTGTGTTTAAAATAAATTATATTTGCAGGATGTATGACCAATACTCGTTCCAAGTGATCCCGGTGCTGGGCCAGCTGGTAGCGGGCCAGTGGAAGCCCTATCAGTATCTTGTTGAAAGCATCCGGCAGTTCCCCGACCAGGTTAGTGGCTCTACAATTTAAAACAACTCCTGATTTACATGTAAATATATCCTGAAATATGAATAATTGAAATTGTAGATACAAAAATGTAATATAAAAATATTATGTAAGTGATGGCTTTAGAACAGCCTTCTACACTTACCCCATGCTTTCTTATTAATATTATTTTAGTTGTACTTGTAATCTACGATTCTTGTAATCTAGGTTTAGACTTTGTATTTATACAACCACCTTTTGTAAAAATATAATTTTGACTGCTTCAATTTCTTTTTAAATTAGAACTCGATTCATTACCAAAAGAGTATTCATTTAAATATTTTGTCGTAACATAAATAATGTTTTTAACATCTTTATTTCAGGAATCCTTCAAATCAATGATCGAGGACGCAGGCTTCAGACACGTCACGTACGAAAATTTAACATTTGGCGTGTGCTCCATACATTCAGGGTTTAAAATATGAACATTAAATAGATAGTGATAGTTAGGTGTACTTGTTAATTTATGCATTACTTATACAATAAAGTTTTTAATTAACTTGTTGTCTTATTTAATTCTAATTTGTTTATGAACTTCTGAAAAGATTGAAATATTAAAAACAGATAAAAATAGGCTTAATTGTATTTTATAATAATGTATTTTTTTTTCTAATAGTTTTTACTAGTGCAGTAAACCAGTCATTATCTAACTAAGGCCAACAACTTTACAGAATATTTTAATGATTCTCTGTTGCAAAATTTTCATTTTTTGTTAATTTTTATGACATTTCATACATTTCACCTTTCTTAACAATTTTCAAGAGGTTTTTGTTTAAATAAAACAAACACATATCTCCATATTATTTATTCAAGTCCATCAAACTCAGTGTTTGGAATGCAGACGTAGTACCTAAATTACATTACACATTAACGCGAGCGCGTCGTCAATTATCCAAATATAATACAGTTTGATTTATAAAAAACATTTTAAACTAAACTTGCTCGAGCGCCTTGATAGCCGGCGCACACAAAACGGTTTTAAAGCACGATTTAAAAAGGAGATGGATTCCATTTCGAGCTGACATTTCTTTATATACTTGGTCCGCCATTTTTTATAATTTTGCGATAAACATTAATTAGAAAAAAAATCTGACTACATATTATAGTATTTTTAAAATTGCACGATATCCTACTCCAAACATAAAACATCTCCTTTCTCTTTTAGACTCGACAAAAGCATGCTATTTTTACAATATAAAATTCATTATTTCAATTTAAAATCGAGCTTATTCGGAACAATACTTGTGCATGTCAATTCGGTTTGTGCAAGCCGCTCGCACAGGGCGCTCGAGCAAGGGACGGGGGGTCGAATTAGGCCCGTTACCGGCTTGTGAGGGGAGCTCGAACCTTATATAGGTAAAAATATATTATCTCTCAAAAGAATCATTTCATTGCATTTAAATTTTAACGGTAACAATTTGCGGTTTCATCTATAGTCAATTATCAAAGTTATCAGTATGCTCGCAAACCGCAAATTCGACCTTTAAAACACAGCGCATAACCTAAATAAACTAATGTGTCAGCTCGACGGAGCGTCTGTCAAACGTGAATGTGAAACAAAGTCGGAGCGGGCACTCAACAACAAGTCACTCTGCAATAATTTCAAATGCATACCAGAGATCCGAGATCCGTGATCCGCGGCGCTAAAACGAATTATCCTCAATTATCCTCAATCGGACAGTGTCCGGCGGCGGTGAGTGCGCGCGTCCTATCCGATCGTTCCTATCCGACATCCGACATCCGACATCCGACATGCCGCCTCCGGCCGAGCGTCCAACGAGCCCAATCCACAGTGGATGAAACAAAAAAACACTCGCTCATTATACAGATACAGGCCGCATCGTGCCGCCGCTGGCTTCGCAGCTCGGCCAACGGCGGCACGACATACAGTATACACATCATCAACTTATACACTCGTTACGTCTAGTTCGGTCGCGCCGTGACGTCATCGCACACGTGTCTATTAGGGCCTGTACAAACCGGAGCGGTATTTGCTACCTCTGTTAGTATATCCTGATACGCAATTGTGACTCTTACGTAGTATATTATAGAGACTCTAATCGCATACCGATCGGTATACCACTACCCACGGCGATAGCGGATAGCGCTCTGGGGGTGGTATTATAACCCCTTATTTCCAGACAATATACGCGAGCGCTCTGGGGTGGTATTATAACCCCTTATTTCCAGACAATATACGCGGTGAACTGACTGGCAAATTCACATTACGATTGCAATAACCATATCATCTTATTGCGATCATATGAATTTGGTCAGTTCAATTCACGGCGTAATCTATCTAAAAACAAGAGATTATACGGCAACTGGTTTGTATTGATACTTTAACGCTATACAGGGTGTGTGCGATGTTGTCAGGGCGTGTTGGGGGGGGGGGGGGGTGGGGGGGGGGGGGGGAGGGGGGGTGTGTACAGAAAGCGGTTAGAAGTCGTCGCCGTTCGCCCGCCGCGCCGCGCCAGCTGTCGATAAACACAAGCTTCAGTACACCGGGACGCTCATGCGGTATATATTGTATACACGATACACTTGAGACGGGGAATATGTTTAATATTCTAATTAAAGTACTTATTAGTTATGTGTTAAAAGTGAAAATGTCATAACAATATGTATATTATACATCCAACTTCATATTAAAACACTCAGTTTTCAAATAGCAAACATTTAATTTGGAAACATCTAAGTCGAGACCACAATGACGAAACATTCTTTATGATTGCATTAAAGGTATAAAACTTACGTAACACTTTAACATGTAAGTGTAATATTACTTACTAATCCCAGTCTCATTTGAATCATGTTATAGAGGTTTAATCTGAGATAATATATGAGTTTACTTTGCAACAAATAACTATTATTTTAGCATGTGCAAACCAACATTCAGAATGTTTATATTCAGGGTGATATTCAAAGATATTTCGGAAATAATCAAACTTGAACACATCAAGCATAAAAATCAGATACTTAAAAAATCACCCTGTATAAAAACATTTTATATTAACATTTATATGCTTACTACTTTACACTTATCCATCAACATTATATTAATTTCTAATTGTATACTAAAAGATACATGGTAAACATTGTCATATGTAAACGAAGTGAAAAAATAATATTTTTTTTATCGTAAACTTAAAAAATGTAAAGGAATTTATTATTGTTTTAAATCAAGTAGAAAACGCTTGTAAAATGTTGAAGGATAAATGTACAGCAGCAAAAATGCGATAAGAATTATCTACAGGCAATTAACTTTGAACAACTTACTTGTACTTTTTCCTTGATTGAAATTACTATTATTGTTACTATTTTCCACACAATTTCATTCAAATTGCGTTTAATTAAAAATGGGAGGAAAAATATATTGTACTTCATATTAATTACACTCAAAACAGTCTAATAAGGATTTAATATTAATAATGCAAGTTGTAGGGCTGATTTTTCAATGCTATCATATAGGAAAAACACTAAACATATTTATTTTCCAAATTAAATAAAAATATAATCAGTTATTATTGAAAAATCAGCCTTTATACTAAATAATTAATAAATGCACAGAAAGCAATTAGTGTAGTAGAAATTTGAATGTTGTAAACTGTGTATGTTAGAGATGGTGTTATAGGATTTTGTTCATTTTAGTTTGTGTCAGTTAAAGCTAACTGCTTGCCCTGGCTTCACCTGGATTGACCTGAGATAAAAAAAATAGATAATTTAATAGTAAAATAATATATAAATTCGATTCAGCAGTTTTTGAGCTTATTTATTGCATATAACTTTCCTCTTTAGGGTTTTGCACGTTTGCACGTAATGAAAGAATGTGTCTTAACACGTGGGGGTGTGTGTGTGTGTGTGTGTGTGTGTGTATCAGTGTGCGTGTACTATTAATTGCGCATGAATCAGGCTCGCCCGACGAGTACGCGTACCTACGCATTTTGGAAAGTCACGTGTGTTAGCGTATGCGAGTATCACTTTCGTGTAGCGTGCGTGTGTATGTTGTGGGTGGTGTGTGTGCGTGTCATTACTCTAGTCACTAGTGCATCATGTGTGTGTGTAACGCGTCGAACGAGTGCGCGCATGACGTTGTATATATGTGCACGTTAATCACTCTCGTGTCGTGTGTACCTGCTATCAGTGCGTTTGTGTACCCACACTAGGGCGTATGTGCGCGTGTAGTCACTGGTATGGTGCACTATGTGTGTATGTGCGTGTATAATCACTCTCGTATAGTGCGTGTGTGTGCATGTAGTATAGTGCAGTACGTATGTATGTATGCACGTGTGTAGTATGGCACTTACCTCAGTAGGCGTGGTCGCGGTCGCGCGAGTAGGAGCGGCG
>CAJQZM010039822.1:9264-51394 GCA_907164665.1 Colias nastes | reverse complement strand
TGCAACGAAATAAGGTGTTAATTTGAATGTTTTATATTATAACGTTGGACATTTTAGATTACCTTTTTACACTCTATTATGGGTTTAGTTGTTTTTATAGTCAATGTAGTTCTTACATAGTTGCATTTGTATAGAAAGGGATGCAAATATTGAACTCGTTATATGTCAGAGTGAGACAGAAACAGAAACAGTTTGGAATATATTTACGTCTAACTTAATGTTTAGTTTTATTTATCGTATTATGCACGAATATTATGAAAATGTATGGAATTATACTACATAATATTATATTATGCTGAATCTATAATATAAAAATGAGTTGCAAAATGTGTTGATAAGCGCATAACTAGAGAACGGCTTATCCAATACGTTAATTCTTTTTTATAATATTCCTTGAAGTACGAGTATGGTTCTTATGGAGAGTTAACGTAAACACGTACCACGGACGAAGCCGGGGCGGACCGCTATAGTTATCGTACATTTTCAAATATAGTTCGTGCATAATGCGCCCATACATTTTTCCTACATAAATAAATGTATATTGAATTTATTTTAATAAAATAATTAATCTACTTGTGATCTACTTCATAAAACTGTTATTTATTTTAGAATGTTAATTTTATTTTATTTTACGCAGTTGTTTTGTTATCATTTGTGTTTGAAGCCTTTTTCAACAGTGCCTGCAATAAGCAATAATCATTGTGTATATGATATCCATAATCGGTCTTGTTACAGCGAAATAAAATATTTAAGAAATTTGTTGTTTTATTTTTTTACTCGATTATCCACACGCACATACACACACAAACAAATTATTGTTTTATTTTTACTTAGGTTAGGTTATTTTCGTCTAGGTAAAATGCGCAATTCTTCAAATTTAATAATTTACCGCTATTACTACTAATGTAGTAATAGCGGAGTCTAACCATTTAGAGCCTATAACTGTAATTTCAAAACCATGTACCTACATGTATGTTGTGGAAAAGAATATCTATAAATAATTTCATGCTCGCATTTTAACTACATAGATGTGAAGAAATCTCTAATTATAGAGTTTTCTTTTAATAAATGAGAAGTTCCCAATTCTTTTCAGGATAATATAAAATTTTATTAAATCGATTCATATAATATGTAGCAACATTTGAAATTGAACGAACGATCTAAATTATTATGCTATGCATCTATGCGCCTACCGCCTACGCTTACAGCCCTAAAATAAAGCTCTCCATCAATTAATATGTAAATATGAACCACAATAATGCATTTATTATAATATCGACACCAGAAGTATCACTATAGTATTTTTACCAAGAATAAATCACGATAGCTCAACTTATACCAGAGAGCTAAAACCCAGCTGATATAAATAGCTTTTGCTTCGACGTTCATACGATCTAAATCCATTCTGGCGCTCACGGAGCCCAGACTACTCCTACTACTTATATTGTAGGAATTATCTCGAATACGATTGGAAAGGCCAACCTTGGAAGTGTGATTTTGTGTGTGAAAATGTGTGATCAGTGCACCCAGAGATAATTGGATGTTTTTTATTTGGTAAGTGTTTAAGTGCAAAGGACACGGTGTGATTTAGTTTCATGAAAATATCTCGACGCTCGTTTTATTTCAAGAATAAGGGCATGCTTGCCGCCCGCTAATTGCAAATAAATTTAAATATTTAGATTCGTATAAAAATAAGTAAACTATTTATAATGAGATTGAAATAGGTTT
The DNA here is from genome assembly GCA_907164665.1 of Colias nastes. NCBI lineage: Eukaryota > Metazoa > Arthropoda > Insecta > Lepidoptera > Pieridae > Colias > Colias nastes. The sequence continues at coordinate 49,666 of CAJQZM010039822.1, read as the reverse complement.
TCCTAAATGGAATAAACCACGAATAAACTGTTGTTATGCGCAGGATTAGAAATGAAGTTGCATGGATTCCGATCTCATTGATTTGCACATGTTTTCTATTTTAAGGTGCACTTTAAATAAAGCGCGGGAATGATAGGTACCTTAGTTCCGGTTAAGAGCAGGTGGTCGGTTTTTTACACCTTTAATCTCTACTTCCATAATGAAGCAAATCAATGCAGAAATTCCTTAGATTAAAAATGTTCATTGGAATTCAACAAACGTGACGTCATATTGTGTTTACTTAATCGTAATATTTAGCTAAAATAGCAATTGCAAAAGCTTCGTAACAGCTTATTAAACTGTGGAATATTTAAATATTATTGTTAAATATTCGATGACCATAAGTCATTGGCACAGCATTTGCGTTGGTGTTCCAACTAAAAACACAGTGTTCACTTCCCTAACCTCTGAGTATGAATAGAAAACACGCGACAACGAACACATAATGATATGCGAGGTTCAGGGCTTAAAATACGATGACTCTATCAGATTTTATCTTGTAACGAATCGGTATTTCAGTCGAAAATAGCTTGTTTCTAATACAAAATGTTTCAACATATTTACACACGCTGAAAAATTGCAAACAGCTTTACTTTTTATGTATAAAATGACAATAGTTTTGTTTTCAGTTTAATTTATATTTCACTAAAATAAACATTCTAAGCTTAATCTTGAAAAGCTTCTGCTTTGATATTTGATCACAGAGACATCTACCGGTCTTACACCCAGTTTTTGTTCAACATGAAAGCGTAGCTATGGCGCCGTAGACATGTTATGGCGTAGTTTCAGGCGAAAATGTGCGTGAAAAGTATTTAGGATAGTTACATCTAACGACTTAAGGTTACAAATACGGCGCACCCTGCATTCCTTTTTGGTCGTCTACTTTTGTAGAGTTTTGGCTCTACTTTTCATGTTCTGTTCATATACAAATATAATGCAATTTCCTTATGATTTGTTAAAATGCGTATTTACATACATATTAATTCTTTTCCGAATTCGATTTATGAATTAATTCTCCTTAGCTTACAAATAGGATGAATGGCCTGAATTCCAACAGCTCATAATCCTAATTAATTCAAAAGATACAAGAACCACCCAATTTATTATAGACCAGCTGTACATCCGATTTCTGCCTTATATTCTTCCGTATTCACTGAAAACTAAACCTTTTGCTTCATGGAATAAAATTCTTATTTCAATACGTAAGTTTTGGCTACGGTATAGAACTATGAGCTGCGGAATGCCGCACGGCATTCGACCGCTTCGTGCGGTTAGCGTGTCACGAGAAATTTCGTTTTTAAGAGAATATTTAATTAAAACATAAAGTTTATATAATTTGATACTGTGACAAGATGTAATTATTCTTCTTTATCGAAGTTACAGTGTTCTGTGTTGTGATTGCAGTGTTACTGGATTTTTTAAGCACGCAATAAGGTTTGTTTTGATGTCAACAATAAATTGCGAACTTTTCCAATATTTGAGCTATTTACTATTTAGGACAGTTAAAACTTCTGTATTATAGGCTTATTCTGTGAAGAATTTTAATATTTTCTTTTCCGAACTTAAAAATGATGTCAATATTTTTGACCCAATTTTTTACATTAAAATCATTAATTTCCGTAAATGAACACGGGTTATATGATTCAAAACTATATTTTTAAGTTAACTCTAGGTTTTTGTTAATATGTGTTATTTATTTATATGAATAGATATATTATAAAATATGCAAACAACTACGAAATATTAATGTTAACTATATAAATACAATATACATAATATCTACGAATAAAATTTATTTCATAATAAGGATAACTTCTGTACATCTGAATGAGAAGAAATGTCTCTATAAAGTTCTAGAGCGGTCTGGACGTTCCGTGCAAATTATATTTAAGGTACCAAAAAATATTCTTTGCTATCTTTACACAGAACTATTTTTCCAACGGTATCTTTCTTAATTTGATTTTACTTTTGAGACAAACAAAACAATAAAAAAATATTTATGTAGAGCCAAATTCTTTTCGCTGTATTTCGCGCTCGCGTTGTTTTTTCAATATTCGGGTTTTTATATTACTTATAAGTAATAAGAATCTTTACTTTTTTAGCTTCTTTCTTCATCTGTCATTTCTTTTGTTAAGTAGTTATAATGAAAATTCGATATTATAATAACGATAAAAGCTTAAATTTTATAGAGCATATTTTCTTTACATTACATTTACGTAGGTATCCTATAAATTACAATAAAGATACAAATTGTAGACGTGTGCGTTATCTGTGAATCTTTTTCTTTTATTATTTGCAAGATTACTATTAGGTACCTACTAGGTACCTAATCTCAGATTAGAAGATAGCGAAAGTATTAATTGAAATATTTTATAACAACTGTTTTAAACTTAGCCTTTACTTTAGTTTTAGAAATAAAAGCCCCTATAAAATTCTGGTCAGTTTGTATGTGTTTTAGGTATATGGTATCTGGCAAACGTGTAATATTTAGTTTGAGTGAAGCCGTGTCCTTTCCTTGATGAGGAAAGATGTTTTTTTATTAATTTGTATAATTTATAGATTTTTCATACGAAGCACGTTTTCTGAACCCTCCTAGATCGATTAATATTTAATTCTATATTAATCCCAATTATATTTATATTTTAATTATATTTTAATATTAATATTTAATTAATATAATGAACTAATATAATAATATTTTAATTAATATAATGAACTTTAATACGAAACACGAAAAATTATTAAAGTATTGATATTCTGAATATGCGTAATGTAACCGTGGTCACCATGCGCAGGTCATATATTAATTGTGTTGTTTGCAGATTTATGCTAAATCTTGAAATAAAAATCTCTCTATACTTTTTTACAGTATCACACCTTAACTGATTTATTTAGGTATATACATTTTTAATTGATTTATTTATATATTTAAGAGAAAACTTGCATCTAGTACCTACCTACAACGCAGATTATAAAATTCGGATGATTGACCGATTTTGATGTAAAGATTAATAGGACTTTAAAAATCATTAGTTCCTTTGTTAGGTATATTATTCGCGTAAACATATTATTATATAAAGGAAATGAAATAGGACATGGAATTTGTTAAGGGAACGCTTGTTGCGTGATTTTATTTAAGGCACGCAGGCGAAACCGCTAGAAATGTTATAAATTCGAAACTCATAATACACCTACCTACTGGAGTCACCTTTATCACACACTAGCGACCCGCCCCGGCTTCGCACAGGTATATATAGGCACGCTCTTGCCGCACCGGGTGGCCGGCCGGTACCGCCGCAAACGCTACGTCCCGCAATTTTTAAATCTGTAATATCTGCGAAAATATTCACTTAAATCATACGGTGTAAAGGGCCATATAGATCTATATTAAATGAACAATGTATTCAAGGTATTTAATTGGTTAAGGATTAATGCTGTATTGGTTAAAATCGCTTCGAAAATTAGCCATTATTTGTCGTAAAAAGTAAATGACAAAAAAAAGTTATTGTGGGTTATCCATAAGAGATAGACATATACCATAACGGACTTTTCTGTAGACCTTTTCAATGTGTACAATACTTAGTACATTATTTTGATAAAACTCGTAGGGATCAGCCTGCGTTTGCAATGTAAGCGGAAAAAATGTAATTATTTACGACATCACATTAGAAACCTCAAAAATAACAGTACTTCTCCACTATTTAATGGATGTTATTATACATATAAACCTTCCTCTTGAATCACTCTATCTATTAAAAAAAACCGAATCAAAATCCGTTGCGTAGTTTCAAAGATTTAAGCGTACAAAGGGACATAGGGACATAGGGACATAGGGACAGAGAAAGCGACTTTGTTTTATACTATGTAGTGATTAACTATAATACAAGATATTTCCATATTTGGCTTGTTTACTTGACACTTTCATAATTTATGAGCCCAAAACTGAATAAAAAAAATACATATCTTCTGAAACACAGCCATAGACCATTCTTAACAACACAGATCTCTTTCTAAATCACTGCCCATCTTATTCCTTCGGATATAACATGAAATGTCTTAGAATAAACATATATAGTAAATGTATCAGAGTACAATGCGAGCAAACTCACAGGTCAAAGCTAGTATTTTATCTCGTAAGCTATAATTAGTAATCTTACTCTTTGGTACTAAATAACGAACATTGCAAGCGCCCAGTCAGTAACGTCCCTTTGAATATTCATAGGTCATTCTAGGCTGGAACGTAGGTAGGTACTCAGAACGGTTTTGGGGCCTCTAATAACTAGAATATTAATTCAAAGTCATAAAAATTAAGTCGGTAGTAGTTTAAAAGTTATCATTGAAATTTTAAGGGCTCACAATAAGTACAAATAAGTAGGTACCTATATTTCAAATGTTGTAATTTGAAACCTACTCGTGTTTGTCTTAAGAAGTTTTATTTTATAAGGTATTATATCACATCGAATGCTATTACATCCCCATATTGTTAAGACGGGTAAAAGAGTCGGTACTTACTTGAAAAGAATTTCAATTAAATTCGGAACAGCGTGATAAATTTCTGCCATAGTCTTAATTATAAATTCCAAAATCCGACTGAAGACAGGAATAAGTTTCTACTGAAATAGATTTAATACGATATCATTATCATTTGGGGCCTTATTTGATACTTGGCCCTAGTTAATAGTCACGAATACGGCCCATTACTTACATAGTTGTGTAGGATGTGAACAGTAATTTGAAAACAATGTATTAGAGGCCTTATTACTTGTATGCTATCTCGTAATTATTACTAAATTTACGATCGCTTACTGGCTTTTTGAGTAAGTAGTGGTGGCTCAGTGGTTAAGGTACTGTACTCAAAAGTCGGAGGTTCAAGTTCATAAACATTTTATTTGAAGTAAAAGGGAAAGGAGATTGCCCAAGTGACTATGGCACTTGGTATCGCAATCAAACTTATTGTGTCAAGATGAAATATAGCTCAATTTAAAGCTTGATGTTAGTACTTTTAGATATAATTAAAGTTTTTATGTAAATAAGCCGCAGTTCGCGACAATAAAAATAAAACAATAGTTTTATTCAACACTTAAAAAAAATCTTTATCGAGTTTAAACTAACGATGAACGTTAAGTTTTACATTTATTACATAGGTAATATTTTAATTTATAAGACAAATGTGAAAAGTAAATCGTAATAAACATTATTTCAAAATAAATAACGTCGAACAATGCGTCGAACACATTCATTTCAAATAGAAACTATGACACTTACTATGACATATGACGCAGGACGCTTGCAAGAGAGATGTCAAAACAAAAACTTTTACTTTTATTTCTATTTATTCGGTATAATTACGACTTAATAGTGATAAATATGATCATTATAAATACAAATAGGAATTAACAATATCACGAACACGTGACACTTGATTTTACCGATTCCATAGGTGGTAAATACATGTTTCAAAACACAAACTTTTACTATTATTTCAATTTATCCGGTATAATTAAAACTTAATAGTTATACATATGATCATTATAAATACAAATAGGAATTAACAATATCACGAATACTGGCACAACTAAAATTTTACCGATACCACCCCTGGTCATTCTCCTTTAAGGTGATGATGGTTATGATGACTATGATAATTATTGTGATTATGACTGTGACTCTATATCTATGATTTTGATACTGATTCTGATTATGATATTATCTAAACAGTAAATCAATAAGTCTTATTGGAGCCAGGAAGATTTACAAAATCTCTCGATCTAGGTGGAATAAGTTGGAAAGCTTTTACTACGTACTTGCTCGTACAGAAAATCGATCAGATAAACAGACGTAAAATATATCTGCACCACACCCACAAAGTGAAAGCGAACTCTAAATGTTACAGAGAAGATACATTAAATAAATGTGTGCAAAAAATTAATGCTTCCATTATCTTCACATATAAAACAAAAACATTTGAATCATCCATCAACAAGAATATCAATCAAAGCAGAGATGTGGAAGCAAGTGCTATGAATAGGTTTTTACAGTTACAATAAGTAAAATATAAACACACAATGATAGGACACAATGTCCGTATTTTACATAGATAGGTAGTTCTAAAAAGTAAATTTTACGTTTTTTTTCCGTTGAAGTTCCTTATAATAGGAACAATAGGTACCTACGCTTTTAGACATAAGTATGCAATATGCGGGACCACACACAGTGAGTGAAGCATTTTCAGTGTGAAGCAATAGAGTTAGAATGTCCCTTAGACATAAAAGGGCACGAACGATTGTTTCGCTTAAAATTCGAAAATTGAAAGCTTTCCATTGGCTGACGAATTGTTTGATGATTAACTTAGGTACATCTTATCTAACTATATTAGTTAACTACATTGCATAAACAAAATGCAAAAACATAATGTCATAATATTATTCAATTTACAGTCTAACTGCAAATGCTCCACAGTACATATTGGACATGTTATGTAGGTACCTACATTATTTGTTTGTATTATATAACATTTGTGCAGTCTTTGGCATCTTGCCAACATCGTCCATCGTATTGTATGATGAATCGACCCGCAAATATGTTTGTATTTCTGAATAGAAACAAAAAATAGCTATTTAAAAATCGTACAGCCGAACATAAATAAATAAATATAAAACCAGAAATAGGTTATAAAAAATTTCATACCTACACAAAAAGCTCTTATCTAAAAAGCTCAAAACTATTAAAATATTGTATTGAATCAGTGATACGGTTACAATAATAGTAAGCTTTTAAAGCTTCTTTAAAAAAAAAATTGGTTGTCTGTAAAGTCGGTTTACTGACGATAGTTGAACGTGACAACGATTGTGCTTCTTTGTCGCTCGTTCCGCGCTCTCGCTTGCACTGGAACGCCTCAGAGCGAGGTAACGCCGCATGAGTCATGTTTTTTCGGGCGTGCAGCCGGCTCTATCGAATTATAAGACGTTGTCACGTCAAAAACTAAATAGAAGCATATACCTACATATACATATTAAAATGATAATTGATAAATGCTTCGTCTTTTCTCATTACTCGTTATATAGCATATACAGTATATGCGGAGTCGTTGTATATAATAAGGTATAACTCAATTTATAAATATAATATTTTTATTGGTATTCATGCAATAGGAATTATCGTTTCATACAACGAACAATTTGTACAGACAATGTTTACTAACCTTGTGTGCTTACTGCTTGAGGATAGAACAAATCGTTTTCCAATTTATAAGTTGCTAAAAGCTCATGGGTCATGCTAAAGTACAGTTTTAGTTAAATTAAAAGTGAAAAGATGAACATACAAATAATATCTATTATATAACCCATAGAAATCTATTTTTTCAGTTATAAAATACTAATTACACGGTTTCAGAAGTATATTATGCAAAAACGTTTTAATTTTGTTTATCTTCGTGTAAATAGTAGATAAAAAAGTTCATAAAGTTTTTGTCAAACTCTACAAAAAGTTTTGAGTAAAAAACACAATGTGATTGCTCAAAAGATAAATAAAACATTTGTCCAACCTTATTTCCAGCAGCCCATCAAAATTATTTAAATTGTATGACATTGTCTGAATCTCTTTGTTATTTTGGTAGAAGCGGGCGGTCCGCGGTTGGGTAGCTACTAGCTACATTGAAAATTTAATTTCTGCTATTTTTGCTCACCTTAAAGTAGTCTTAGCCATAATATCATAATTAGTTGTTCACGGTGAATATGGTAATATTTAGCTGGTTTATATTAGTAACTAGCTGTATCCCGCGGTTATACTCGCAGTGCTCCGCTCCTGTTAGTCTTAGCGTGATGATATATTATAGCCCAAAGCCTTCTTCGATAAATGAGCTATCTAAAACCGAAAGAATTTTTCAAATCGGAAAAGTAGTTCTTGAGATTAGTGCGTTCAAACAAACAAACAAACACTTCAGCTTGATAATATTAGCATAGATAAGTAATACATGTACATATAGGTATGTATCTTTATTACATGCTAATTACTTCTTAAATTAACATAATTAGACACTAGAGCTAGATAAATCTTTATCGTCAGATTAAATTCAATATGACGTCCTCTGAACTCTACTTTATAGCGATTAGTTGAGATTTTGTTTAAGTTTTGGACTGCCATTTCCCTTTTTTCGGAGTAAATGTAGCTTTTGCAAATACCGTTTAAACCTAAAAAGCTTCAAGAAGTATATGCAGATTCCACTTTGAACTCCTCTATCGACTGTAACATTAATGAAGGTAAAAAATAACTGCCATTTATCCTGCCCATTTTCTTAAGATACCTCCTATAGATTTCGTGTTAGAAAGGGCTGAGTAAATAATATGACTGAATTACGTGTTTATTTACGAACTATATGTAGGCAAAAGTATACGAAAACACTGACATTTATCCCCAAAACTTCAGAAAATAAAAGATAAGTAGACAAGAAACGGACGAAGAAATGAGTGAACTAAAGGTAATTTCTTTATTTGCGATATTTGGATAGCTCTAGCTTTAATACCGTGTTCATAAAATGTCGATAGCGATTACTAATAAAGACATAAAAATAAATAACTTGTCAATGTAATATTCATTTTTAATGTTTGTAAACACAGAACAGTAAAAACAAACAAACAATTTGTTTTTACTGTTCTGTGTTTGTAAATGATAGCATCTTAGATAGCATAAATAGTGATTATATATTGATTATTTCAATACGTAATTTCCAAAATTAAAAAGATACATCGCATTACGGTGCATTTACATCAAACGAGCGAATGCTCATTCTAACGTCACCATGTCATTTTATTAATGTACAGCATTATTTCTTTGTTCTTAGTGCGTTCGAAAAGATTATAATATGCAATGTTCTTATACTGAACAACACTGATTACTAGTTTTAGTTTACACTAAATTCTAAAAGATCACGAAAGAATGCTCTTGCTCTAGCTCTATGTTCGTCTGATGTAAATGCACCGTGTCCAAACGCATATAATATTGTGTAAGTTCCTTCATATTGTATTCATTGTATTCTATTGTCCTTAGTTAATATAGACATAATGCGAAAGCTATAGAGCGTAATGTGCAAGCTCAAAACAATAGCCCTCAATTATCTCCAAGGCTGATATAGTTTGGTATAAAATATGAACATGATTGCGAAATTTCGTGCGGTAATAGTTATTTAAATAATCCATATAATATCAAGCAAAAATAATCTAAATCGAAAGCAACAGAAAAACATGAGTCTACTTTTTTTAATTTACTAATCGCCAATGCAAAAGTCAACAAACAAGTATAAAAGCATAAGCTATACACTTCATTTTGCTCAAATTAAAAATCCATATAACATCAGAAACTCGGAGCATCAGATACTTTAAAGATTATTACATCAGGGACTAATGCATGTCTGAAAAGCTCATGGATCGAAAGTCACGTCCGCGATTCGCCACGCCAAAACCATGAACACAGTTCAAAAGTACGAGCGATAAACTCCTGTTGCCGTATTTTTAACCCGGTTAGAAGTGGGTCAACGATCCGATGCGTCGGAGATGGGAATATAATATGTGTATTTCACTGTAATTTTGTGCTGATTGTTGCTTGTATTGTGTGCTTTATTTATTGGTTACTAGTAAGGAGGTGGTTTTGGTATATATCCCATTAAAGGTATTGAAGTGCCGATGAAAGATTATTACTGCGTGGTTTGTGGATGTAGAGTTTAACTGGCTCTATACAACTTCATGATCATAGGTATATAATGATGAACCGACGAATATAAAATGTTAGGAATTGTCGCTCCAAGTACCTATTAGTTTTTAGTTGAGACACATTTACTAACACTTACAAACCTCTTAACCTAAGCTCTTAACATATATTATGTAGATTGAAGTCTCGCAGAATATATTTAAACCTGTAGAATACTATGGGTACCTACCAACTATATTTCCTTGAAGTCAGTAAGTAGGAAGGCATTACCTTTCCTTTGTTTGTCCTTGAATTTATTACGCAGCAGGTTGAAGGCTAAGGGTTATATTATTTAGTAAACAAAGAACTTTACTAAACCAAATTCGTGTCTAAATAATATTTGGTGATCACGCTATTCACATAAAGTTCTCAAGTAGGTCCTATAGAGTATAGTGTATAATACACTTTATAAGTGTTTATACTATAATACTTACCAGTATTAAAAGTAGATTCTTTGCATTGTATTCAATTTTCTGTTAGCGGAAGTTTACTTCGTCGTAACAAGAAATATTAGTCTATCTGAAACTTATTTACTTTATAGGCACTTACTCAAAAAAAAAACTTATGGATAATGTAAAACATATTGTCTTATTTCAGCTTTTGATGCTAATAATAATTCCATACAGTCCATGCTATTGAAAAGTTCGTCTATTGGCACTTTACCAAAAACACTAGTTTATATTATATTCTGTTAACAACAGATTTTAATTAATTCTACAGTAAGATGCTTTTGATCTTTGAGTGTATTCATAGTTAGCTGACACGACATCTAAGTATCTTCGCGCGAAAGTTTTAAGCATTGAAAAAGCTTATGATTTTTCTTAAATTTTCTCATTTTCCACGCAACTTTCTTGTAAAAACTTTTTTAAATAAAATAACCTTTACCTCAAAGTAAGAAAGACAAACTAAATTTAATATGCATATTTAAAACTTTTCGAGTATAAAGTGAATAATTAAATTAAATAAATTATTAAGTTTCAGATTTTTTTTATTAGCGTCGAAATATTTAAAATAGGCCATGTAATTCAATGTTATCGGCATATTATTAACACCAGTGGTCCAAAAAATACCAGCTTAGCAGTTTATCCATCTAGTTCAATCAAAATTATTATTTTTACTTGCCTCTTTTTAAAAACATATATACCTACGACAATAATAATTGAAGATCTCTCTCACAGATAGCTAAAAAGTAGTCAATGTGCTAATCCAGCCTATAATCTCTGAACAACATTTTTATATAGCTCCATCCATTCTCACAAACTCTTATGTTTTTAATATTAGAGGTACATACATTACATAGTAAGATTTACGTTGGTATTTTTCCTTACACTCCCACATGAAAATAATCTAGTTAAATGTGCTTGTGTTTCGAATCTTGACAGAGTTGATTCATTGTAATCCGCTAAATCAATAGTTGTACAATGTTAAAATGTGCTAAATTTGCGGTCGTTGACGCGTGTGTATTGTTTTTTTAGTTTGTCCATATAGCGATGAAACTATACCACAGAATACATAATAGTAGCTTAACGCTAACGCCATTATTATATTATGAAACTAGCTTACCGCCCGCGGCTTCGCCCGCTTTGTTTAAAATCTAATAAATATATACTAAAACCTTCCTCTTGAATCTATTAATAAAAACCGCATCGAAATCCGTTGCGTTTTAAAGATTTAAGCATACATAGGACATAGGGACAGAAAGCGACTTTGTTTTATACTATGTAGTGAAGAAGGCTGAATAGTGGAAATGATTCAGATAGTTATTTTAATGGAGTTGTAAATTAATTAAGAGCCTAAAAGGCTGATATAATTTAGTTGACTACAACATAAATATCAATAATCATGATATTTTCTACTTTCTAGACATATTTAAAATATATTTACAAGATTTTTTCTGATTGTAACTATATATTTGTATGATAACCGATAGTAGTGAAAAAGTTATATTTTTCACTAAGATGTACTTCATATTGAAATTATGTATCTCTGACTCAAGCTTTTTAAAATAAATATTGAAACCAAATAAATTGACCAGAATTAACCAGAGTATCCAGCTATTATGAGTATTACCGTATATCACCATTAATGCCTGCAGGAACAATAAATGTCAATTTTCTAATAATATAGGATTAATGAGCCGTTGTATTGGAAAAGAAAAGGTTTGGCAATATTGATCTAACTACTATAAATACGCAAATTAATTATAATGGTTATTTTATGAGTTACTAGCTTTATTCGCGCTTTGTCTAAAACCTAATAAATTATATACATATAAACCTTCCTCTTGAATCACTCTATCTATTAAAAAAACGCATCAAAATCCGTTGCGTAGTTTGAAAGATCTGAACATACATAGGGACAGAGAAAGCGACTTTGTTTAATACTATGTAGTGATCTTGCTTAAAAGATAAAGATGTTTTTTACGTGAGCATGATATGTTCATCTCATCTTGTATTTTCATCACACAAAACTTCTTATCTAAGCTACGGTTAGATAAGAAGTGACACGTAACGTCACACTAAATCCAATATGGCTTCCTGAAGCCGAATTTCATACATTTCAGAATGTGATAAGTAATAATGATAATAAGTTAGCTTTGGAAGATTTTGGTAGGCCAGAGTACCTATGTTCTATACAATAGTTTTTAGCCTTTACTGTTATATTACACTGTTATATTACTTGAGAAACAGATCCAACCTTAGTGGCTACTGATGATGATTAATGCATAAATATAATAAAATATAGTATAATAATATAATAATTAAAATAATTAATTAATTTATTATTTATTATAGACGTATTATTTTTGTTTGGTTTTAATTGTTTATATTTATTACTATTATTTATTTATTTCTATATTTTACTGTTGGAATGGAGGTCACTCTAATTGCAACAACGTTTAGGGGCCACTGAAAACCAGCGCTGTGCGTACACTTGTGTCGTACAGTATTTAGCTGAGTTGGTCACCCTTTTTCGAGGACACACTACCGTGCAAATTGTTTTATTTTTTTTTTTTTCTCTTTTTAAATTTACTTTTATTTTTTTTTTGATGTTTTGTTTATTATGTTTTAAGATTTTGTTTATTATGTCCTTGAAATAAATGTATTTTCTTTTCTTTCTTCTTTCTTCTTTATGAAGATGTTTTCTAAGAATATTATCTTCTCGATGAAATAGTACCGTAAAAACGGTAAAAACATATTCACAAAGATTGAACTTAAAATAAAAGACAATTAAACAGATTGTTTGACCCACAGACGAAGTTAGGGCGGGTCTAAAATATTAATTGCTTTATTACAGTGCTGACCTGGTTTTGTCTGAACTAATTCGTTCTATAATTTCAAATAGGTATTGTGACAAAGGCAAAGTTAATTTTAACAAACATATAAAAGTTATATTATTGATATTGTTCGACTTGTTCTTTTTAAATACAACTAATCTTGTATATTACAACAATTTTTAATTATTTTAAGATTAAAAATAACTTTTTAAGGAATGCTTTTGAATAATTGTTGTACTGAAACAAATAGTTATTATAGCCACAAATAATAAGCAATTAGAAGTGACAGTTTAATTTACTATTTCAATTCTAACCTACTTGATTTCTTAAATACATATTTTATTTTAATCGTTTGTACAAATTTATCAAAGTAACGTTTCGAAGCGTTAAGGAAAGCTAGATTACAGGTGAGAATCTTGCACAGAATTGGGTCAAATTTGTAGATCTCAAAGGTCATTCTGCAATGTCTGGATTTACATTTTAAATAGACTTTGTTAGATTCTTTTCATAGCTGCAGATGTTACTCGTACATAAGATAATATTATTACGAGCTACGGATTTCTACGGACAAATAAATATACATTTAAAAAATTTAATAGCAGCAACATATTAATATTCATATTTTATTTAAAGTAGGATGAGCAGTCTATTTTCAAAGAGCATAACATCTTCTTAATGGTTCGTCCATCTTATTCTATAATAATTCATAGAATTTATTCATGCATAAATCAAAGCATGCATACTTTAATGTTAAATAATATCTAGGTATGGTTTAAAAAGTTGACTTGAAAATTACCTTCTTACACGTTCACACCAAATTAAATATTCTACCTAACCTCGTTTAAATTCTGCAAGGGTTATTTAATTGTCGTAATGCCCCGTGTAAACGTTATAAATTCAACTTTTACTTTAAAATATACCAAGTTTTTAAGTAATTAAAACTACACAAGAACGGGGTCACGTTAACCAACAATGACAACGTAAATAGTTAATTAAAACTTTGATTTATTTGTTACTAACCCTTCGCGCGAATAGTCACATTTTTTTTGTTTAAAATTAAACGTTTTTAATTTTTATGTCTAATTTTATTTATTTAGCCCTAATTATTCCATGACATTTCAACACATATTACAACAAAGTACACGTAAGAGGATAATATTAATATTAATAATGTAATTCGGATAAATGTCCTGGCCCCTTTCGGGTATAGGCCTCCTCCAACTGTCCCCATTTCTTCCTGTTGCCAGCTGCCTTCATCCAGTCTCTTCTCGTCAATTGCAGGATTAATATAAATTGACTAATATAAATTTTAAGTTAGATATTCAATAAACTAAAGAAGAGAAGTCGATGGAATGAATGAAGTGCTTAACTACCTCAACTTTCTTTTATGTAGAGCCTTTATATAGGTTTTATATGTAAATCCAGATAGCTAAAAAGGGCTTAAACAATAGATAAATTGTATTGATGATAATTATCAAACAAAAATATGCAAACTTCAATCTGACTTCAAGCAAAAACTGCATTTGTAATATTTCGTATTATAAATATACATAGATAATAAACTCTATCGTTCCAAACAATAATAATCTATACTAATATTACAACCTTTGTATTTTTGTATGTTTGTATTGAATAGGCTCAAAAACTACTGGACCGATTTCAAAATTTATTTTACCATTACATAGAGGGATTCTTCCGAATCCGTATAGGCTATATTTTATCCCGGAAAACGTAAATATGTACCACGGGCGAAGCCGGGGCGGACCGCTAGATACTGATATAATATCTAATAACATAATTGTCTGAACACCAACAAACGAAATACCAAAATAAACGACTATAAATAAAAATAAAATAATGCCTTGAACTGGAATACCTAATGAATACATTGTCTTTTGTCTAGACTACAGACTAGATATTACTTATTTGAACCTAGTAACTGCTATAGATAGCGTTTTTGATGTTGTAAAGTTTATTTCATATATTATCAATATAATTTTTTGCAATTAACTTAGAGCATTGATGCACGAAAATCCGTTCTAATGCTATTGAAAATAGTTAAACCCTTTTTCACTAACGGGGGTTAGTTAAAACAGGCTTATGTTATACGTTGTAATCTTTGTAATATATAGGGATGAAAGCTTTTGCCCGTGTTGCTTGATTTGCAGTCCGCTGATGACGTCCCGGGGCACAGCTTAAACAGTACAAAAGTAAAGGAGGAAACGCTCTTTTTAAATGCCGAAATTTTAATACAACTTGACACCGATCTTCAGTTTAAGGGTACTTCGGCGTTAGGTGCCAGTTTATGAATTGCTGAATTAAATTTTCAAAGCAAAGCCTGAAAAGTGTCCGAGTTTTATGAAAAAACATTACCTATGTCAAATAACTATCGTAAATAATACGGGTCTATATTTAATCTTCTTCTCTTTTCTTGTTATCCATATGATCAATTCTCTTTTATTCTGTTCGTTCAAAATATTGAATTGTTTGGGAGAAATCGCTTATAAGTGATTAAGTAGCCTATTGTACTTGATAACCTATGCCTATGCTATGTAATAACTCGTAACGACTGCTCTGCGTTTCCTTTGTCTAAAACAAAGAGTATTAATTCATTCCTATATTATTTTCCTCGTTGGTTTCCTTAGTAAGCCGTGATAAGAATAATTTTCGGTCCAACCCACTCTTGTTTTCATGTTTTGGACACATAAATAATAAACAATAAACTATTATATTGTGTATTTATAGCAATATATCCCCCTCAGTCATTTACATTATAAACAAACAGGCTAGCGACATTACATCAATGTAAACAAATATCAAAAATGACATCCATAGTGGAATACTATTTGCTTGATATTCAAAACAAACACAGATTTTAAATGAAATTCCTAGTACTCATAATTTATATTTAAGGCTACAAATACATTCAAGACAATTAAAATGAAATTCCTATTATATAATTTATAAATAACATTCCATAAATTAAAACTACATTCCCGAAATACTTTCACTATTATGCAAAATTAGCATTTTGCCAACATAATTCCGAAGATGTCTTCAAGCATTATCTACCATCTGAATACAAAACAACTATAATATTCAGAACTAACTTCATGAGAACAAAGGCCTAAAGTTCCCATCTGTTCCAACCTAATCCTATATTCTGGCATCCAACGTGGGTCATAAAGTTACGCTTTCCTTTGTCCAGCAATCTCAGCAAGCTCGTTAAATATGAATTCTTCTTTATCTCTCCCATTCTTTTCGCGTAAATATTGTATCATAGTGTTTTGTTCATTGTTATGTCGTAGTAGACAATGAGCAATTAGGAGTTGCTTTTCAGAAGAGGCACGTTAAAAGTAATTGATTTTGTTCTTTAACACGATAGACATAAGACGTGAAATGTTTAAAGGATTTCTTTTTTGATTTTGTTAAGGCGATTCATCGTTCAATTAGTTTCGTATCTGATGTTTGTAATATTGTATTGTAATGCTTAGGTTTGGATTTTCTCTTTTGACTCTCTTTTTATGAAATTTACCTCAAATAATGCCCTAATATAATAAGTTCATGTAAACATCGTACTAGTAATATTGAGGACCACTACCTTTTTCAAAAAACTTTATACTTTTAATTCACAAGAATATTCGACTTTAACTTCCAAGCTATAGTTAACAAGAAATTTCAAATTAAACTTTTGCTCATAAAACAGAAGTTTTCTTATACCAATTGGTCCGTTATTGATTTCAGTTTTATTAATTTGGCCATTTCTTTGTTTCAGTTATGGAATGGTATTAACGACATAAATCAGCGGGAAAATTAACTCAAAATGGCGGAAGCTGAGGGAGGAGCGAGTGAGCAAGATGATGTTTCATTCTTGCGAACGGTAAGATTTTTAATATTTTTATATTATATTTAATACTTCCATCAAAAAAAATATTTTTATGTGACAATAGAGAGAATCTGATACTTACTAATAAATGTATAAGTAGGTATTGATAGTTTCATCTAGAGATAATCCAGGGGAAGAAATATGTAATTTAATTCATTGTTCAGCAGCATCTAGAAGAAATTGATCGTAAAAGTTTTCTGATGATATAATGATGTTCCTGAAACAAATAAATAAAATACCGTTTATAATCGTTTTCAAGGTATGCTACTTAATATGTAAAATAGCCAAGTATATAGCCAAAAGCGTAAACACACACATTTAGGGTACAGTAAATCGGTCTACAAAGTTTTTCCTTATTTCTCATAAACTAGCTACAAGTTTGCCAACCACGCCACAATTTGCATGCATTATCATATAACCATTCTGCACACAATTTACTTACCATATTTCAGCCTTTACGAGTTTTGTTTTGCTGTACCCTGTTTTCCCTTATACTTACGTATACGTAAAAGTCATGAAAATCGGTAGAATAATTTAAGCCTGAAATATAAATTTTAGATAGATACTTTACTATATTTTGTAAAAATTTAGGCAACAGCTCTATACCTAACTAGCCAATACAAGTGTCTTGCTAGCTCCCAACGAACATAGAAAAACTAGCTGCTATGTCCCGAGATTTTACCCGCATTGCTCCTGGTAATAAGCCTTCTTCGATAAATGGATTATCTAACAGCGAAATAATTTTGAGTGATTACCGCGTTCAAGCAACCAACAAACAAACTCTTTAGTTTTATAATATCAGTATAATAGATATCCTCACTTAGGTTATGAATTTGAGTTTATACATTACACACGAACGTAATAAATCCGCTATACGAGTCTACTACCATAGATAATATAATAATAAACTACTTCGTAATACTAATTCCCTTAAATACTATATTTCACAAGTGAAGTGCCATTATCGCATAGTTCAAACACATGAAGGCCATAAAGGTTCCTTGAAAACGCAACCTTGACCCGACTGTGTCGGAACTTTAGAGGATAGCTTCAAAGATTAAATTTAATATTGTATAGCGCAAAGTTTTGGGGTAATGTTGCGATTTACGGATTATGTTCGCGAGTTAACTGCTAATTTTGGGAGGTTGTCGGCAAATTTTAGGGGAATTTATTAATATTGGTTGAATGAAGAAAACAAGGAAAGTAATAAAACGGGTAATAAGCAATACTAGTACATAAAATTGGAGCGTTTCTTTATACCCTTTTTATGAAATAGAAAAGAAATGTCTATAATAGTGTATTTTAGAAAACTAATTCAGATGTATAAAAAGAATAATTAAGAAAGTAATTCGAATTTCATCAAGATTTTCATCCTAACATTTCCTAAATTAAAAAAAAAATAGATACCTATTTAAAATACTACGTTATCATTTTAGAAAATTAATAAGGTGCTTGTATAGATCAAAAGATTTCAGCATAATAAGAAAATTGATAAGTTGCGCTCTCTCATTAATCTGATAAAATGTTATGTGGACAAAGCCGGCTTCAATGAATCATAATTGAAAATTACCCTGTTAGCGATTATTGAACAAGATGTATACCAATCGATTTGACCTTCACAATGAAAGCTATGACACCATAACGGAGCATTAACGGAGTAAAGTTTATGATACTGTGTATTGTGTAAAGTGCTGGTAATAAGCGGTAGTTAATTTTGTTGTAGGCAAGCAATTTTCACTGGCTGAAATAACTTTGAATTGTTGTTTGTTATTATTAGGGTAAATAATAAAAGATGAAGCCTTTAATTATACTTAGCCGATAAAAGAATGCTGTATGTTTCATCTCTGCTGTATATTCTTCTGTATTACCTGAACTTATTTTTCGTTGAAGCGTTTGTTGGCGTGATTTCAAAGCCATACCTAATAGGTTTATAGTTGTCCTCAGATTTTTCCTTATTTGAACATTATATTAGATAAAAAATAACACAAAAATAAAATAATGTTAAATTACCTCTCATCAAAAGCTTTTTTGTCCAACAATTGCCACATCATGAAGCTCTAATGAAGACATTACGAAACTGTGACGTCATCACGAGGAATTCAATCAAACATGTAGTTTAATGACATGAGCACACTTTTAACTATTTTCGTCACTTGATTCAGACCCGGGAATTGGCAATGCTCTTTCTTATTTATAGATATGGTATTAGTTAAATAAACAATTATGTTATTGAGAGGAAAATTTCGTTGAAACGACTTTATACACTTACCTACGTCTTAGTTATTTATTTCAGATTATTCATCCATATAATTGTTACTAGTATAATGACCTTAAAACTATGTAGTATTATAATTCGTATTAGTGCTTGAAACCGATCTTTTATCAAAAGTTATATTGTTAGTTTCTTTGTGCGTAGCGTAATAATATCTGGTACCACACTTTTTATCTGAGAAATCAATTCGTCAAGTAACTAAGTAAGCTTTTACAAAAATATTTTTTTTATTAAATTGAAAAATTAGTGACCATTGTAGTTGCTCTTAACTAAGCTCATTGATACAATATTAATAAATGGTAAAAATTAGGTGTCTAGTAAAACATAATAACTGACAATCATAATAATAATTAACATGGCCAAAGTCGGCAGTTATTTCCTTCAATGCGCAGATATCACGATTAACAGATCTCCTCTATTTCTGGCCAAAGTAACACAATCCCTTGAGATTATACTCCAGTAACACACTTCACTTAAACCATAGTAACACACATTCTCAATTAGGACGAGCATAGAGTAAAAATAATAGTATGGTCCTTCAAGCCGGATGTAGAAGGCAATACAATTATTTAGTTTCTTTCGCACTCAAAGTAGGTACATGAGTTAATAAATAGTACAGAGACGAAGCATCTTACGAACGTGCAATATTCTTACCTGTTTTAGTAGCGTTGAAACAAATTTAATAAAATTTATTTACTTACGTATTGTAATCATTTTGATGATTATGATATAGTTTTATTTTTTATAGTATTATTCATACACACATAACTCAGTTCAATTAACAACCATTATTAACTATAGTAAAATACCAAGTTTTTCCATAAATATATACAAACTTGCAACTAGCTTAAACTGGCAGTGCCATCGAACACTGGTAATTTATAATTATCCACATATTATTATGCCTATAGCTTTGTCTCTGTACTATTTATTTACTCATGAGCTTCAAAGTCAACTCTATGTATTTATATCTATATATCTTCTACGCATTATAACATAAAAGCTTACCTACACTAAAGAAATTGAAAGACTTGAAAGAAATTTTCACGCTTTTCCCTTCAATGGCGGAAAATTGGCTTTCAATTTTATTTTTATTTTCTTTATTAGGGATAATATACAGCAGAACAGTGGTTAATTGTACAATAAAACTTAATCTAAATACAGGTATAACTGTCCAACCAACAACATTATCCACAGTTTGGATACATACATTTTTATACGTGCAATTCAATTCAATGCTTCGATTACGACTCTAATGAAAGTTTTTTCAATTTCTACTAGACACATTTTCTTTTTTTCTATTTACAATCTTTAAAAATGTCATTTTCTAATTACTCTTATTATTGACCTTTGCGACAGTCGTTTATTATATAAATATAATCTTGTTATAAGAAACTGTATAATAAAGTCAACAGTATGATGACATAGTATATCCACAAATACCAAGGCTTTTATAAAATTAAAATACGTAGCCTTGGTCAATCAATGGCATTATGGCTCAAATTTAACTACATAGAATAAGCTATTCTAATTAAATAATAACCAAGCATTACAGTCTACAGAATTTCTGCTGCTACATTATTAGATATAATTACATAATTCGATCAAAAAACCTCCCTATCCGTAACAAATAGTTGATTATATGTACTATTATTTTTCAACCGACGTTTTAAAAAAGGTGGAGATTCACAAGTTGACTTTTGTTGATGTAGTAAAAAAGGATAAAGTAGTACAAATTACTTCGTAGTCAGAACTTACCATCTCAGTCTGCTTACTGGACGAATAACAAATAATTTTCAGAATTTAAAGATTTTGCGTAAAAAAAGCAAAAAAGTTATTAATGTTGGTTAAAAGCTTAAAGAACCTCTCAAAATCTCTTCTTCTTTCCTTCCTTGGCCTACCTATAGATATTCTTCACACATAATACACAGACAGATATTTTGAGTAATAATAAAATTTGGCATCAGCTGCAAGGAACGAGCAAGGAATTGAGTCATAAATATTTATGTATCTTTGTGCAATAATTTACTCACCCTTTTGGCTAGTTGATCCCCATATAATTTAGATATATCATCTGTTTACTGTACCTACCTTTCTGTTTATTTATAGGTACTACCATTTAAATTAATATTACATTTATATACAATACCTACCTTAGATTTTATTTGAAAGGTATATTACACAAAGTGTTTTTCTTACCTGCTTTTCAATCTTCTTGGCTAATATTCTCTAGAGGATGACATAATTCTTGAGTTACATAGTTCTTAAGTGACACAAACTGTGGACACAAAAGTTTGTTTCTTGAAAAAAAAATACATCAATATATTATATCAAAGCATAAATATTTTGTTTCATGTTATTGTTCAACATTCCCAAAAAAATGCTCTATTATCACGTCTCTCGCTCTACCCACATCTTTAATATTACTCGAAAAAAAGGTTTTAAATTCTAGAAAATTTCCTAATATTTTCTTCAATGATGTCCTGTTTTACAGGTGATATTCATTTCATGTTCATTTAGCTTATCTGTGTGTTAAAATTACCAATATTATATAAAAACTAGCGGCCCGCCCCGGCTTCGCCCGTGGTACATATGAAAAATAGATGTTGGCCGATTCTCAGACTTACCCGATATGCACAGAAAATTTCATGAGAATCGGTCCACCCGTTTCGGAGGAGTATGCAGACTAACATTGTGACACGAGAATTTTATATATAAGAAGAAGATATATATCACGAAACTACAGGAAGTCAGGGTCGCTATTTGAAATTTGTTACTCCTTTAAAAATATTTATTTAATCGTTATCAACAAGACCTAAACGGGTATTAAAGTATTAACAATATTTCCTACAGGAAGACATGGTGTGCCTGTCTTGCACGGCCACCGGAGAGAGGGTCTGCTTGGCAGCCGAGGGGTTCGGTAACCGACACTGTTTCTTGGAGAACATCGCTGATAAGAACATACCGCCCGATCTGTCGCAGTGTGTTTTTGTTATTGAACAGGTATGTTTATTGTTTATTAATAAATTTTTATTCTACGATCAATAAGATCGACTCAATAAAGTAGCAAAAATAGTAAAAGTATTGTTTAGGAGAGCAGATGAAATTACGTGGTTAAGCTATTTAACAAAAGAATCTTCTCTAATGTTTAAGTAACTTTACGTTAAAGTAATGCGAAGGGTTACCTACACATTATAGCAAAGCTTATCTCTAAAATGTCAAGTGTATTTATTTATTTATTTATAATCTTTATTGCATACAAAACATAAAATACAAATTTTACATGAAAGACAGGACATTTGATGCAAAGGGCGGCTTTATTGCTTCAAGCAATTTGTTCCAAGCAACGTAGATAGAAGCATTCTCGTCATCTATCCACGTGTTGATAAAAGTTTATTAAACATTGAACATAATTTGAATATAAAAGTAGAATATGATTAAAAGCGATAACAAACCTTAATGTGCTGTTACACGGTTTAATTTCCCTCGATGAAAATAAGATCCGAAACATGAAGACTGCGTGTAGTCACAGGCGTAGTGTGCATTGTAATTGCTTACCTGTAAACATATTTAAATCGACAATCCCTTTACATAACAGGGTTTTTATAAGAATTTATTTACTAGTAAGAAATAACTCGGGTACAATGACCTTCAAGTCCTTGATAGCCTCGTCCTCGTCATCCATCTCGAAAATTCGATAGCAGCTTTCATTATTACTTATTCTATATTATTGTACCTAATACATAAATATATTTTATATGAGCCAAAGTAATTAAAACTTCAATAACGATTTGTTTATTTACCCAATTATAGTTTGTGGCTAGACAAACACATTTCTCCATTTAGCCTTAATAAACTTTGAAGTTATGTGCTAAACCACTATATTATGTTAGGTTAGATTATAAATTTTATGTTCCCTAAAAGATAAGATTGCTTTTCTTCGGAACAAAGATTATATAAAGAGCTTTTATGTCGCTTAATGTGAATTGCTGGATTATTAGCTTTGTAGTTAGGTGGCCAATTTTTTTGCATACTTGAAAAGTTCAGTGTTTTATTCCTTTTTCTCGTGATCTGAAACAAAAATTATTAGAAATCATTAAATTTTGTATGTGATCTATTTTAAATTGATTGAGATTGCGTACCAAATTATTCCGGGTATGTATAATGACTACGGTTTAGATGAACAAGGTACTATTAATTACTAAGTATACATATTTTTATATAAATAATTTCTCTTTTCTAGGCTTTATCAGTAAGAGCTCTTCAAGAATTGGTAACAGCTGCTGGTTCAGAAACCGTAAGTATTACACAAATAAACATAATTATTTAATATTATGTGTTTAACAAATATGTACATTACTCAGACAAATGTTTCACCTTTTATAATTTTTCAAATCTCTTCAAGAGATACACTTGTGTGGAAAATTCTTTGGTGTTTATTTATTTATTTAATTGAATGCTGTGTGGTAGATATTCAAGGAGAAATAAAAATAATACACCTAACATTTATCAAGAAATCTAAAGAGGGTGGATTTATCGCTAAAAGCGATTTCTACCAGCCAACTTTCTACTTTGCAAAAGACAATTTTGTTTTCACTTAATTTTGTATATAATTAGATACACACTAAAGAATTTATCCTAAAGTCAATATAATTCTTTCAAAAATTCAAATTCTGATTAAGGATTGCATTCTATATTATTGTAACATGTAATATATTATGTTTTCATTTGTAATTAATTTTCCCGTTTTACGTATTGCTTTCGTGTTTAAATTTTCCAGGGCAAAGAAAACTTGTTAGTGAGTATACGAAACAAGCGCGAACGCGGTAAAATATTAGTCGTGACGATTATATCATTGAGAGTTAAAATTTTATAAATTCAAATAAATAAATAGAATATACATATATCTGTTCATTTATTGTTATTAGGAAGATCACAAAAAGTATCT
The DNA here is from genome assembly GCA_907164665.1 of Colias nastes. Lineage (NCBI taxonomy): Eukaryota > Metazoa > Arthropoda > Insecta > Lepidoptera > Pieridae > Colias > Colias nastes. Next base: position 25,503 of record CAJQZM010039822.1, on the reverse strand, counting down.
AAACATTTTTATTGCATGATCGATTTCGTCTGATAGTAGATTTACTATCAGGCGATGCACGCATTTCAGTCCGATTTTGACATTTAATAATAATTTCATATAAGCTTCTATTTACAATTTTATTGTAGGACAATTTAAAAAAAAAAATAAATCCCTAATTTAGGATATGATTGTTATTTTTAATAGGTTTTTATATATGTAAATTAGGTAATTTGCTATAATATTTAACCAATAAATGAACAGGTCTATGAACTTATGCAATATATTAATATGTAAGTTTAAAACTTTTAACTCATTTTAATAAAAATCTCTGATAAAATAAATGTAAAAAGTAAATAAAAAATTTAAAAGCAAATGATATTTTCGTCATGACTGTACTTGCATGACTCATCTCTTATTTTATTGGCAAATAGTTATTTCAAAATCTTTTGTACAATATTAGTCTAATAATAATCACGATTTATTTTGGCACATCATATTAATTTTATTCATGGCGCTTTTCAAAATTTAATTATCAAGAGTTTTATTAATTTTCATGGTAATTAGTAGAAGTAATATAATAATCCGTAGTTTGTATTGCTCGAAAACATTTTTAATCATTTATCTTCTATATCGAGTTTCATATCAATAAAAAAGAGCGTAGGTATGCGCCGAGCACACGCGTCAGAAGTGAAACGTCTTTGAAAAGATTCAAAGATACCAAAATCGTCGCCTTACTCCATGACGTTTCGGTTTTATCATGACGCGACCTTGAAATTTTACTCTCAACTTTAACAATATTTAACTTCAAAAATACAATGCGTTCAATAATTATAGTTATTTCTTTACTATTTTAATTAGATACGGTAGATCAAATTTGATTAATCTTTCTCTCGACGTAAACAAAACAAAATGCTTCCTATTCTACACAGGACATAGGTTGTTAGCTATTCGTTCAATCTATCTGAGATTCCATTTGTAGTTGCATCCGGGTAAACATCCGTTTAACATCAGCTCTAATGGAAGGATGAAAGCTGTGTCACAGATTAAAATATAACAGCATAGATGTTAACATTTATGAATGTAAATTTAGTTTGAATAATTTATTCAAATAACATTATTATTATTCAATTTAAATTCCAATTTATGTATTGTTTTTAACGATTACCCGCGGGATATATAAGTTTTCGTGGTAAATTTTCATCCCCTATTTTATTTATCTTGGGGGGAAAATCAGTCAGTCAGTCCCTTGCGTTTTATAATGTTATACCCGTCGTATTATGTATCGACTACACTGAAATACCTTTTTACTTTGGAAATTTTTTTTCACGTTAATTCAATTTCAAACATTGATGAGGGCAAAACATGCAATACTTACTTTACTTACTTAATATCCTAAGGCCCCTAGGTGGGGCAAAGGGCGTCGACAGTACATCGCCATGTATCCCGATTTTTGGCAGCATGTTTTATTTCGCTCCAGCATTTTCCTATAGACTTGGCCTCTGCGATGACAGTCCGACGCCAAGTTAACTTTGGACGGCCACGTTTTCGTTTCCCCTGGGGGTTCCAATCCAAAGCTTGCTTTGGTATGTGTTCCGGGTCTCTACGTAACGTGTGGCCAATCCACTTCCACTTACGGCGCTTAATCTGTTGGGCGATCGGTGTTTCGTTGCAGCATTCCCAAAGGTCGTCGTTGGTGATAGTATTAGGCCAGTAAATTCTGATGATGCGACGGAGGCAGCGGTTTACAAACACCTGCAGCTGGCGTGTGATTTCCTTTGTGACCTTCCATGTTTCACATCCGTATAGCAACACGGTCTTTACGTTTGACTGGAAAATAAAAAGTCATTATTTCATATTACAGTGAAACTTGGTTAAGTGAAACATCAAGGGACCTGCAATGTCGTTTCACTTATTGTATTACTTTTAGTTTTTTGACTGATTTCTGTTATAATAGACCATTCATAATAAGTTTGTTCGGCATTTTTTAATGGTTTGTAATATTATTATAATATGAATAATAAATAAATATTATCATTTTTAACGGTAAGACAACCTTATTTTTTATTTATATTTTGCCTTATTTTGTCTACAAATTATTGGAAAATTTTGTTACTGAGATGGATGGTTGTTAAGAAAATCAGACAGTGTGAAATAAGGAACGCTCCTATAGCGTTACTTATTTACATTTATAAAGATAGAGCTAGGAATATTTTCTCAAATTATTAGCCTAAGATTGTTTACACTTTTTTGTATATATCTGTTGTTTATATTATATACAAATGTTATACGTACAATATTCTTAATACATATAATAATTGTTTTCATCTAAATTCTTTGATCACGGATTTGCATGCTACCATGATTTTATTAACAAACAGATTAATTAATATTTTGAATATCATCATATCGTATCCATAAGCATTCTACACTTTCTGACTTTTTACTGCACAATTTACTATAACTTTAACAATAGCGTTATCCAAAAATTATTATTTATTATTAACGAATATAATATTTTCTCAAGCAATTTTGGAACTTAAGTTTATCAATTTTTATTCGATAGACTTTGTAGTTGGAAAGTAACTATTATTTTCTAGTAGTTTTTGTTTGTTTACCTTATTTATGTTATGTTCTATGTTTTATATTAATTATTTTTTACAGGGAAAAGGCACAGGCTCAGGTCATAGAACATTGCTTTATGGTAATGCTATTTTGCTGCGCCATCTTAACAGTGACATGGTAAGTTTATTTGTGTAGTTCAATTTACAGAATGTTTACAGTATTATATCTAATTAGACACATTACACGTATACCTACATAATTAATATGTAAAATATAAAACTATGAAAATGCTGGTTTTATCCGTGATTTGTCCGTGGTTTTTATCCGCGGAGCACAGCTAGTGTGGGTATGAGTACATATAATTTGTAACATATTGGAAGTAATTCGAAATTTTTTTATTATTATTATAATTAATTAACCACTTTATCGACAAAGGTGTACAAATAAGCTTTCCTTCTTGTCAAATTCTTGATAGATATATTTTAAACTGGTATATTGAAGAAATAAATACTCTCAGAATAATAACGTTCATTGTTATTACCTACGTCGGAAAAGCTTTAGTATTAAAAAAGCGACAAAGCTTAAACTATAATCTTATTTCTCGCGCCCTTGCAATAGTTTTAAAATTCAATATTGAACACGCCGCATTGCGCTTTAGAATAACTTATAGGTGATCTGGGTTACTACTCTAACTAGTGTTTAAGTGAAATTATATTTTTGTAAAGACAGTAGATAAAAAATATTATATTTTACATTCAACATAATATAGGGTTATGTAATGTTGTTAATCGCGCTAATACAATCTTTTCTTTTTCAATTTATATACCTAGATAAATCAAAAGAAATGGAAGTTAGGATTATGAGATTATTACTTAATAAATGCTGTTTTGTTAAAATAGGTCCTGTAATTGAAAATTCAGATAAAAATACGACTTTCTTCTTTCGAATCATATTTCCTTAACAACTATATTCATATCAGTTTATAAAATTAATGTAATATGAGGCATAAACAAGCCTTTCATTGCCAATTCATAATTGTATTTGATTAATGTTGTTAAATTATTCAGAACTGTCTTTTTATAAACAGTTCACTCACATCAGTCTATTTAATTTACTAAATGATCGTAATTTCCCAGGGGCATGCTTAGCGTGGCTATTTAAAATCAAATATGTACATGCTAATAGATTTTTTATTCTTGGGCCTAAAACGTTTTCTTTTACTATCAATTAGTTAAAATTGAATTCTATCAAATAACGATTCTTTTTATATCTATAGCTTTAGCCTTTTAAAGAGATTAAATGATATTATGTTTATTAATTAAGTCATACGGATAATAAATAACATTTCGAAATCAATACAATTCTATAAACAAATTGAAACAGATTTGAGTTAAAAATTTATTAGAAGAATAAAACACAACATTCTTATAGAATAGGTAGATTCGCAAAGCGATTCTAAAGCATATTCATGTCAACCCATCTATTTAATTAACACTAGCTGTGCCACGCGGTTTGCTTTCGGTTTGCGGTTTGACTTCGATCGAGACGAAACGTAGGAAAATGCAAGTATTTCTGTAAATTATGTGTTATTCTGGTACATAAACATAGTCAAGTATCATCAAAATCTGTTTAATGGTTTACTACATACATAAGTACATACATGCTTACCACCTTTCACGTTAATAAAATTAGTAAGATACATAATATTTACCAATAAATCCTTTTCAGTACCTAGCCTGTCTCTCCACGTCATCGTCTCAAGACAAATTAGCCTTTGACGTGGGTCTGCAAGAGCATTCGCAGGGCGAGGCGTGCTGGTGGACCCTGCATCCAGCTAGCAAACAGAGGTATACATGAGAAAGTGTTTTAAAAATCAGAATTGTTTATAAGTTACTAGCTTTCCGCCCGCGCTTTCAAAGAAAAACCCGCATAGTTCCCGTTCCCGTGGGATATCCGGGATAAAACCTATCCTATATGTTATTCCAAGTTACCCTCTATATGTGTGCTTAATTTCATTGTCATCAGTTCAGTAGTATTCGCGTGAAAGAGTAACAAACACATACAAATCCATCCTCACAAAATAAGGTAAACTAAATAATAAATATTTTATTTATTCAGATCTGAGGGTGAAAAGGTCCGTGTCGGTGATGACTTGATTCTGGTATCAGTTGCTACTGAAAGATACTTGGTAAGTTAGTTTTATACGTAAAATAACTTTGAAACTGTTTCCTTTAAATATATATATTTACTGCTATTCTAAAATAGAGGTTTTTTTTTAATTTATGGCTTCTTTGACATAAAATAGCTCTTCAATCTTTTATGCGAACTTTTATACCTCTAGTGGGACTTAAAAAGTGCTATTAATAAATATAAGGGTGTGCGTAAAGCGGATATCCGTTATTGCCCATAAATAAAATACATTAGTTATTTATTATGCATCTGCCCTAGAAGGAAATATTATCTTCACGTGATGCAAACGTACATGCAAAAAATAAGGTTATGTTTATTTCATTGATATGTTATGTATGTATGTGTATTCGCTCTATGAATACAGGATAAGATGGCTAAGAGTTTTGTAAGCAAAATCTGTATTCATATAAAATAAACTGCTAATTGTTTTTATTCTTCTTTATAAATGCAACAAATAAAAGGTAAACTAGAGAACAACTGGACATACACATTTATATATTTATCCTTATTTTTTCTAGATAAAAGCCTTCAAAACAAACACCTACACAATATAACTATTTATCCATTCTAGCACACAACAAAAGAAAACGAAGTATCCATAGTGAACGCGTCCTTCCACGTCACCCATTGGTCGGTACAGCCGTATGGCACGGGTATATCCCGTATGAAATACGTGGGCTATGTGTTTGGAGGGGATGTACTACGGTTCTTCCATGGGGGGGACGAGTGTCTCACTATACCTAGTACTTGGAGTAAAGATGGGGGGCAGAAGTAAGTTACGTTTGATCAATTACATTCATGTTATTGTTTGGTTTTAGAACTTTTTATGTAAGAAATAGTTTACGTACAAACGTACGCGTTCAGAAATAATAGAATTTAAAATGGATGTAAAACGCATTTCATATAATAAAATGCAATACCTACTTAATACTGTTATAATTATTCTGTAACTTGGTAATCGTTAGAAAAGGTGTAAAGATTCGCAATTCATATGATAATGCCACTTTGTACACTTATATTAATCGTTTGAACTGTAAAACTAAAAATAAACTAGTTAAGGTTAACTGTATGTTAGTGGAAGTAAAAAACAATGTAGTTATAGGAACAGAAGCTTACCATTAAAATAAAAAAAATAATGTATCGAATATGCAAGACAAAGCTTTATAACACTATCGTACAAGCTAGTCAATCTACCAAAACAATAAAACATAACAGCTAAAATAAACTTACCATTCCAGTATCGTGGTCTACGAAGGCGGTTCAGTGATGTCACAAGCCAGGTCGCTATGGCGGCTCGAACTGGCACGAACTAAATGGGCTGGTGGCTTCATCAACTGGTACCACCCTATGCGGATTCGGCACATCACTACGGGTCGATACTTGGGCGTGAATGACCAGAATGAGCTGTATTTGATTAGCAGGTACGGGAGTATTCTGTATTATTGTCATTTCACCATTTCGTTAAAAAGTTAATTATTTTCGTTACGGATTTTGACCTTTGACCGAAAATATCCACAAACATTACATTATAAAAGTGTAAAGGCAGCAGCTTCATACCCAACGAAAAGATAACATATAAAACTGTGATTTAAAATTATTCATGTAAAGTTTAAAATTTCACCAACACCAAGAAATAATTGTTTGTAGAACGATTTTAGTAAACCACCACCTAATTAATAACAATTAATGAAATAATTGTAAGTCGCGTCAATGGAGATAAATCGACGAGAAATTTGATACTTACTCCACTTCTAAGTTCTACTTACTAATCATTATCATCATCATCATCTGAGGCTGTACAGCCGCGAGTGGGCCTTGGTCTGGTCCAGTAACTTACTAATACGTAATGTATTAATAAAATCCCTGTTTTCCAGAGAGGAAGCGACCACAGCATCCTGCGCTTTCTGCCTCCGTCAAGAGAAAGATGACCAGAAGGTAGTTCTTGAAGATAAGGATCTTGAAGTTATTGGGGCTCCTATTATTAAGTATGGTGATTCTACCGTCATTGTACAACACTCTGAAACGGGGTTATGGTTGTCTTATAAGGTTAGTGTTTTTATTAATAACTAGATTTAAAACCTTCCTCTTGAATCACTCTATCCATTAAAAAAAACCGGATCAAAATCCGTTGCGTAGTTTTAAAGATTTAAGCATACAAAGGGACATAGGGACAGAGAAAGCGACTTTGTTTTATACTATGTAATGATAATGATAGTGATAGTGATATTTTATACAAAATTGTATTAAAAAACTTTAGTAATGACGCTAGTACTAATTATCATACTTATGACTAATTATACCATCGTATGACAGAGATTTATCGAAAATTCCATAGTAATTCGATATCAATCAAAAACTTAATTACACGAATAAAACGTTAGTTCTTTTTACCAATTATTACGATGTAGGTATTGATGATTACTTATTTTATGATTGACTAAACAAACAAAATTAAATCTAATAAATTACGTTTTAATTTCAAATTACTGATATAATAAGGTTTTACACCTTCAAAGTTCAATAACAATGAAAATATCTACCAATCTTGGAAACATATTATTCAAAAACAAAAACACAACAACCAAATTAATACTCATATTAAAATTATTTATATTTCAGTCATACGAAACGAAAAAGAAAGGTGTAGGTAAAGTAGAGGAGAAACAAGCCATTCTCCACGAGGAAGGCAAAATGGACGACGGTCTTGACTTCTCCAGGTCACAAGAAGAAGAATCTAGAACAGCTAGAGTGATTAGGAAATGTTCTTCGCTTTTCACTAAGTTTATTAAGTGAGTAATTTAGTTATCTACTGACTGAAAAATTAATTATTATGACTTAGATAGAATTGTGTTATATCGTAAACTAGTGGTCCGCCCCGGCTTCGCCCGTGGTACATATTTAGTATCCTATGTCCTTCTCCTAGCTCTAAACTACCTCCCTGCCAATTTTCAGCTAAATCGGTTCAGCCGTTCTTGAGTTATAAGTGGAGTAACTAACACGACTTTCTTTTATATATATATGTTACCGGAAATGTATGAAATCAAGGAATTGTATACAATTCCTAGGAAATGTGTACAATTCCGATACCATTTAGGAAATGTATAAAATATTGTTTAAAAACTATTTAATGCATGCATATCCTAGGAAATGTATAATCTTCCTAGGAATTGTATACAATTCCAATATCGTATTAGGAAATGTGTAAAGTAAATGCTTTCTGTAATAAAACACGTTGTTATTTTTTTTTATTATAGCTCTTATTGATACAATCGGGTAACAGTCATACCGTAAAATTGTAATAATATTATGTTCATATTATTATCTTACTAATTAACATTTTAAAAATCAACTATCTAACTTTTAACGTAAATATCACAAAATCAACTTATATTTATTCTTATAAAATCAAATTTTCATTTGGCAAGTAATCAGTCCCCTCGTCCCGCTGTCCCCGCGTATATTTGGCGCAGTCGGATTGTATAATCCGCCGTAGGTATTACATTACGGCTAGCTGTTTTAATATGCCGAAAATTCGTCTTTTTCCTAAATTCTACAAAAAGACTGTCGCGAGCCGACGGAGCCCCACTTCGTGGGGCTCCTATTTCTGTGTAGTTTTAAAAAACACGAACCTAACCTAACCCACCCCCTTATCCAAACCAAAAATTTCTGATTACGAATTATCGGCATAGTTACTACAAAATGCCGACCGTTTGTAAATGGCCAGATTATATACAATTTGCCTGCGACATATCAATATCTTAAATGTTTTAAATTTCCGATAGCTATTTAGGAAATGTATAGATTTCCTAGGAAATGTGTATAAAATAATTTATTTCACACATTTCCGTGCGATTTTAGGAATTATATACATTTCCTAGGAATTGTATACAATGACGGATTAGGGGAAGGTGAGGTATAATGATCCCCTTAAGGGAAAAAATTTAACTGTGGCTAAAGTTGAAGGCAAAATCGCAAGATTTCTGTTGTTGGAAGTAGTGAATTTACTTAACTTTGTAACTGCATACTTATTTTTTATTATATGAATATAGTTTTTTTGTATTAGAGGCTTTTGTTAAAGTTTAGTAAAGGATCATTTTATACACACCTATGTATAAAATGATCCCTGGGGTTGGGGTAAAATAATCCCAGGGATCATTTTATACCATACGTTAATAAATATCACTGAAATAAAACACTCGGTTGTTTATGTTAATCATATTTAATGTTCATAACACTTTAAGTACTATCACAAGTTACACAAAACTTTTGCAGTCTTCTAGTTTCATTAGAGATCTTTTTTTTTAATTATTTAATACTCAATCAACAAAACTAAACATTAAACATTGCACCAAACTTTTAAAAGGTTTGGAAAATTAACAACTAGTCAAGCAATAAGTAAACAAATAAACTCTTCTTCTAAAAAAAAAAAACAAATAATACTCATTACTCATCCCTATCAAAGGCTTTTTATCAATGTAAAATGCAATAGAAAAATCAACTCTTCATTAAAAAAATAATAATTTGCTTAGGAACTTAGAAATAGACCTAAAATTTAGGCCTTAAAATTTTTTTCACACTATCAAATTGATTACCAGAAAGGCATATCGCAAGTAAAGTCCCCTTCATCGTCACTATCTACTCCTGCACAAGCCTCATGTCCCCATTTAAGACACACAACGCACTGAATCCACCCTTCGCCTTTATTGTCTTTGGAGTAGCTTTCAGTACAGAAGAGGCATTCGGTATCACTCTCCTCTTCAGAAGAATCTGATCTGTTTTGCTTTTTTTTGCCTTTTCCCTTTCCGGCTCCTTTTCCTTTCCCGACTCTTTTTCCTTTCCCACCACCTTTTCCTTCCCATATAAATTCTCGGCATGATCTGTAAAAACATCAAATACTAATGTGGTAAAATGATTCCAGGGATCATTTTATACACACAGAAAGAGATCATTTTTCCCCAAACACCAAATTCCAAGATATCGATCAAAACATAACCTTCAAATACCGCGTGTGGTGATCGAAAATTGCTTAAATATTAGCTAACTGTTATTAATACCCGCAAATAAAACAAAATTTTAATAAACACGAACATGTAAAAAGTAATGAAAGTCCAAAAACAGGCTTACCTTAGATCAGAGCCACACTTTTTGATTATTTTTTAATAAAATCACGCCAAGCGCTCACACCGCGATGATACTTAAAGAGGCAACTGGCAGGGGATCAGGGAATATGTTTCATTCGTATTTAGATAGATAGCACTACTTGTCTCTGATTTACGCCGGGGGATCATTTGACCTCCAGGGATCGTATTACCTCAGCTTCCCCTACATACATTTCCGGTAACATATATAATATAGATATAACGTAATAGGTACATAATTATGAATTTTATAAGACAAGCCATACATTTTATTATTTATAACTCGTAAAAATGAGGTAAAGAAACTATTTTACTTTGATTAATAAGTAATTTGTGTTGCATCACGATATAAATCAACCTGTCCCGTAATTAAATTGAAACTGCCAATTAAGTAACATTTGACTGAAAATATAAAAAAAAGTACTAAGTATAATAAACATTCTCAAATACATTTTCAGCAATATGCTTTTCAATAATAAATTACCAAAAATAAAATCAAACTATTTATCACCATTTACACCCATTCACCGTTAAAAATTCTAATTAAAAAACCATATTTCAGTGGCCTTGAAACTTTACAAGAAAACAGACGACACTCGATGTTCTTCGCGTCAGTCAATTTGGGAGAAATGGTCATGTGCCTTGAGGATTTGATCAACTATTTTGCACAGCCTGAAGAAGATATGGGTAAGAACATTTTAATATAACACGACAGATTTTAGTTAGGTAATAATAATTTAAGTAGGAAAAACGTAAATAATATTATAATTCATACATTTGGCTAGTCGACGTTATTTTTTAATTTTTATTTTTTATTATGATTCGTACTTTAGCTTTGGTTAGTCGACGTTAGTTTAAATTTTTGAGCTTTAGAAATTAGTGGTTTAATCTATTGGTAAGATAAAAGCTACAACTCACCGTAAGTTGAATGACCCCATTTCCATATATTCAGGCGTTGCGAAGGCTTTGCACTTCTGTTTAATATTATTTCGTAAACGATTCGAGACATTATCATCAAACAATTCGAACTTTTTCTCAAAGCATTTTCTAAATTCAATAACATTTCCATCTGACCTTCTACATAATATGATAAAGAAACATATTAAAATCAGAATATAATTTTAATTTTTATAGTACCTATATGTGCGTGTGACGGTGTGCACTAGCAACATGTCACGCACGCCACTCGAAATTCGAATTTCGAATTTCATATACATATTTAAATATGTATTTCCATATCGCCGCGCGGCGGTGTTTTTTTTTTTTTGTGAACAAACTTTATTTTTTTCATCCGACGCAAAAATAATAGACGAAAAAAATAAAGTTTGTTTCACCATGTTAATGCTATAAAATAAAAATATACCTATAATTTTTATGATCCGTAGGACAAACCACGTAAAAATTAAAGTTCAGTTTCTTATAAATTTGCTGATCAAACATACGAAGAACATACGGCGTTACACCTACAGCATTAAATGAAACTTGTATTAAATGTACATTTTACTGAAAAATAACAAAATTGTTCGATCTTATTTAAGATTTTTATTTTTATAACCACAAAACAAAACGAAAAAAAACAATGTATGCATTTTACGTACCTGGCTGAATATACTTTTTTTTTCTAGAACACGAAGAAAAACAAAACAGATTTCGCGCGCTCCGCAATCGCCAAGATTTGTTCCAAGAAGAGGGCATTCTAAATTTGATTTTGGAAGCTATAGACAAAATAAACGTGATCACGTCACAAGGATTCCTAGCCGGATTTTTGGCGGGAGACGAATCTGGACAAAGCTGGGATATGATTTCTGTTTATCTTTATCAATTGTTAGGTAAGAAATTATTTATTATATTTTAATCTTTAATATTATTTGTTAAATAAAACAAAGCAATCTTATTATATTTTAAATGTAAAATCGAAAGTTGTTGACATCGTGAATTGCATTGTTAGAAAAAAAAGTTTACATCTGTCATTTTATCGAAAAAAAATAAGTAAATATGTTTGATTTATTTACAGCTGCCATAATAAAGGGCAATCACACAAATTGTGCTCAATTCGCGAATTCAAATCGTTTGAATTGGTTGTTTTCGCGTCTCGGCTCGCAAGCGTCTGGTGAAGGCACGGGAATGTTGGATGTATTACATTGCGTGTTGATTGACTCGCCTGAAGCTTTGAATATGATGCGGGTGAGTAATGGATTATGAATTAATATTTAATACCACGTTTTTTACATTGAACGCCCGTCTCAATGTTAGTAGTAATATTATGTAATATGCCGTTAAAATATAGTATTCGAATTCATAAGTATTGAATCTAATAATATGTACCTACTGTGTTAATATACGCAAAGATTTAATCTGATGTAAGTATAGTCAAGAATTAATAATTAACCGCCGAACTGGTATTAGTGCTAATAATTTTAGTATAATATTTTCATTGGAATTAAATTTACTTACCTTCATAAACATACTTACCTTTGCAGCAGAACTAACATTTCGTTAACATCATTTTGTATAGTTTATTACGTCGTGACACACGGAGAATATAGTTATATTAAGAAAAAATCGAATGATGTAAAACTAGTTGAACCTATTGACAACAATATTTTTTGGTCTACCCGCGTTAACACTGATTATATTTTAGCTACACATACATATACCTTAGAATATATACGACTGTCCTACCACAGATTACGAACTAAACCGCGAAACTGATAAAGAGCAATATTTTTAAATATTATGTTTATTGATTGAGATTGTTTTAGTGTAGGTAAGAATAATTTAAAAAAATAATAACATAACTCTTTCCAGGACGAACACATAAAAGTAATCATTTCTCTGTTAGAAAAACATGGTCGCGATCCAAAAGTGTTGGATGTGTTGTGTTCCCTTTGCGTCGGTAACGGAGTCGCTGTGAGATCCTCGCAGAATAACATCTGTGACTATTTGCTACCTGGAAAGAATCTATTGCTACAGACTCAATTAGTTGACCACGTATCTAGGTAAGTTTCTAGTATTCTACAGTTTAAATTAGTGCTGTGTGTAGGGAGGAGCCAAAGTGCTGGATGTGTTGTGTTCCCTTTGCGTCGGTAACGGAGTTGTGAGATCTCGACGAATCGCTATAGACTAGAAATGTTGTTAATAATGTGTTCATTAAAATCTTCGTCACTATATTTTTTGTTTTATATTCTTTTGTTTGAATAGCATTGATTGAAATAATAATTTGTGTCATAATAAAGACCAATGATTGCCACAGCCTTTTGAAAATATAATTATTTCACTGTCGTTGCCATTGATCTACGTTTATATTGACTTATAATTTATTCATTCGCCAGTTTACTTATTTTCCATACAGTTCTAAAGTAAAGTTCTACTATATTATCTATAAACTTATCATCAATTAGGATTATAATTTATAATGTATGTTTACCATTTAAAAAATCAATATCATCATTTATATTATCAAGAAGTACTACGCATGACGGTGCAGTCGCAAGGTCCTCACAGAGCAATGATTTGACATTCATTGTTCTGTGAGGACCTTACGGTTGTGACGTTGTATCTACTGTTGCTGCTTCTACGTGCTTTTGGGTAAAGTTGCTTGTGTATTTTGTGTAATTTTTACAGTAATAGAACGAAACGAATACGACAGAGACATATAAGTGGAGAAAGAAAGATAATTTCTTAAAATTAATGATGATCTGGGCTGGCTAAATTTTGTTGAATCTGCTATCCTTTATTACAGATAGTTTTCTATTTTTATGTGATTGTCGATGATCACCTATAGATATTCTTAATTCCTTTATTGAAGTGAAACTTCTTTATCGGGGTTGGAAAAAAATTTGGTGCAACATTTTTTTTTTATCTTCTTATGTGATTAGTGATTACGATTTCCAGGTCTGCATTATTTAATTTTAACAGGAAATTCCATATTATAGTGTTATGTTTCATTCCTTGGACATTTTCTGCAGTAGCAAATTATGGAAGCTATAGTAATAAGTACAAGATTTTACTATAATCGTATATTATGTTTGCAGTGTTCGTCCAAACATATTCGTTGGACGTGTAGAAGGGTCAGCAGTTTACCAAAAATGGTACTTCGAAGTGACAATGGACCATATCGAGAAGACGACCCATATGATGCCACACTTGAGGATCGGTTGGGCGAATACCACTGGGTGAGGAAATTATATATTTTCGTTGTTGTTTTTTACGGCAGAGTAATGTCTTAACGTATGTACGTACAGTTAAAACGTTAATAACATTCATAAGTCATAGAAAAATCGTCATAAATATTGCTCGTTTCAACAAAGATCATACCGTACTAATTTTGCAAAATAATTTTATAGGAGTTCCTATAATCTACAAAATAGTATTGTGTGCAGTTTTCCATTACTATAATAGTTAGTTGTATTAGAATAATTTATTGACGTGACAACGTCTTAAATTAGGTTGCGGCTGGGAGTCACTTATGAAAAAGTGTAACGCTTGGTAACGTTACGATGAGTCACCGAACGAGAGAGAGGCCCGCCGAATGCCTAGACGTTGTCACGTAAAATCTTCGCCCGTAAAACCGACTTTACAGGCAACCATTTTTTTTTTTCTTTTTACGAACAAGTCCTAATTGATTGCCTGTTATTATCATTTCAGCTCTCGTTATAATCAGTTAGAATTTCTGTCCATTACGGCTCTATCTTTTATTATTGTACAAAAAATTACACAAAATTTATTTTTATTTTAATATTTTATTTCTTTTAGGTATGTCCCATACCCAGGCGGTGGTGAAAAATGGGGTGGTAATGGTGTTGGAGACGATCTATATTCGTTCGGTTTTGATGGCGCATATCTTTGGTCTGGTGGACGGAAAACTCCAGTCAATAGAACTCATTCTGAAGAACCGTTTATTAGAAAAGGTATGGATTAGGGAAAATGGATAATTTAAAGACCTAACTTAATCAATTTTTTTTTTGTAAACTTCAAATGCTTTTAGTGGAATTTTTTTTGTGACCTTTAAGTCGCATCTGATTCTAATGCCTAAAAAAACGTTAAAGAACAGCTATTTTTTATTACTTCAAATAAAGCTAAATCTGAAACAAATTTTCAATTATTTTGATTTTAACGAAAACTGTACGTAATTTAAAATTTCAAAAAAAAATTCAGTCACATTTTCATCGTGATAATATAAGCTACCAATTTTATGGACTTTATCTCATAAATATTAATAAATCTTATTTTTTTTTAAACTTAAAATCTTTTCTCAGGTGACGTCATTGGATGTGCGTTAGATTTAACAGTACCTATCATTAATTTTATGTTCAACGGAGTAAGAGTTACTGGATCTTTTACCAACTTCAATCTTGAAGGAATGTTCTTCCCGGTCATGAGCTGTTCTAGTAAATTGAGGTGAGTTAATAACTTACTTTTAATTTCAAATGTATTGAAATACTAAGCAATACATGTATTTAGCTTATTTTCATTTACAAATTATAAATCTTTGAATACAAGCTAGAAGTTTTCAGAAAATGTCTAGTCTTAAAGCTGTAGAAGATTACATCATCTAGTTATTTTAATGTAGTAATGAAATAAAGTTAATCTGATAAATTTGAAATAACTATAAGAATAACGGTAATTTGTAATTAAATATAAGATGTCTTTAATGTTTAATCAGTGTTTTGTTGGTATAATTTATTTAATCTAGTCTATTTCCCATTTCGCAATGTGATAAAAACCATGGCTCAGGTCATATCCTGTTATCACATGTTTTTCAAATAACTCCTGCTGTCTAACAGTAGCTTGAACAACACAGTTTTCCAGACAAAAAAATTCATGAGCTTATGCGTGTTTTTCAAATCACGGTGGCAATACAATTATTTCCTGAGTCTAAGCGTGCTTTTTAGTTTCTTAACTATAATAAATTTATAGCAATTTTTGAATGACCGTCAAGACGTATAACATTTTAGTCTCCCCGTGACCACGCTCACTGTAAAGTGTTCGAAACGTCGGGAAAATAATATAATGAATAAATCGCGTTTAAAATCCGTTAAAAAATCTTTAATTTTTAAATATATTTATTAAGCTATTGCATAGCTTCTATCGCGGGCCTTGAGCGCGGGGACCGAATCTAGAAATTCCGTAACGAAAAAACCTCACGCTCCCCACTCCGACGGGCGGAGGTGTGGCTTGAAGGCATAGCATGCAATAGCTTTACCGCGGCAGTCCCCGAGTGCCACACGTCTTTTTTTTCCAGTTGTCGTTTCCTCCTCGGCGGGGAGCACGGTAGACTCCGTTACGCGGCACCCGAGGGCTACTCGCCCTTAGTAGAATCGCTACTCCCGCAGCAGATACTGAGCCTGGAGCCGTGCTTCTACTT